>LZPO01027943.1:29186-40686 GCA_001675575.1 Neotoma lepida | reverse complement strand
ATAATGGCCTGCAGCTTAGCCCCAGGAGATCATATACACTTTTCCAGCCTCTGTATTTGTTCCATTGATGTGGATGCATAAAGTCACATGATCTAGTCTGTTTTAGACAAAGAAAAATTAAGTTTCTGCTTACTCTTTGATTCCTTTTTTTGTTTTAGTAAGGCAACATATATGTAAAACAGTTTATATATTTTTAGTCTACAATTTTATACAATTTACTATAATTAATTAATGCTATCTAAGCCAGAGTAGCATTTACTTTGTTATTTCTTCATTCCTTGACAAAAATGTAATTTAAATTTCACAGTTATTTAAAATCAGGATATTGAGTCACCATAGTTCTCTCATTATGGAGAATAAACAATTTATTCCATCTAGGATACTTAATTATCTTTTTTGATATGTTTCTTACTCATTATGTTATTAGTATTTCCTTTTAATTNGGTGTCTTTCACTAGAATAAAGGGGAGAGAATTATATGTTCTTAGATATATTACTGATTTAATTTCTTTTATGCTTTGTTATAACAGTAGGAATTACATGCAACCAAGGGTATTAACATTGAGAGACTACTATGTCAATAAGTTAGAGATNCAGCAGAATCTATACTGAGCTACTGGAAAATAGACACATAGTTAATGTAATATAGTCTTGGTAAAGATGCCCAGTTCTCATGATTGAAAAATAAATAATTCAAACTTGTATCATCATTTTCTTTTTAGATACACCATGATTCCTAAGTTCTTATTTAATTTTCCTTCCATAATCATATATTTTACATACATTCCTACTTTTATGTATCACATAGTTGCTATTAGAATGAATATTTCACAAATATTCTAGANATCAATGACATTAGACCAGATTTGTCTTTTGAACTTTTGCTTCTGGAGGAAGTTTCCTACTCTTTATTTGATTTTGTTTTGTTTTTATTTATTTTATTTGAAAATGTATTTATCAGAGACTGAAGCAGTAAACAAAGGGCCTACATGGGTCTGAACCAGGTCCTCTGTATATATTTTATAGCTTTCAGTTTAGTATTTTTTGTTTATTAAGAAATTTTTTTTTTATTCATTTTACATACCAACCACAGATCCCCCTCTTTTCCATCTTCCCACTCTCTTCCCTGGCCTTCCCCCACTCCCAACCCAGGCCTCCCATTCCCTCTTCCAAAAAGGTGAGGCCTCCCATGGGGAGTCAGCAAAGCCTGGTACATTCAGTAGAGGCAAGTCCAAGCCCCTCCCCCTGCATCAAGGCTGTGCAAGGTGTCCCACCATAGGTAATGGGCCCCAAAAGCCAGCTAATGGACCAGGGATGGATCCTGATCCCACTGTCAGGGGCCCCTTACGCAGACCAAGCTACACAACTGTCTCACTTATACAGAGGGCCTAGTCCAGTCCCATGTATGTTCCACAGCTGTGGGTCGAAAGTTCATGAGTTCCCACTAGCTTGGTTTGGTTGTCCTTGTAGGTTTCCCCATCATGATCTTGATGCCTATTGCTCAGAGAATCCCTCTTCCCTCTCTTTAACTGGACACCTGGAGCTCAGCTGTGGATCTCTNCATCTGCTTCCATCAGTTACTGGATGAAGGCTCTATGATGACAGTTAGGGTATTCATTGATCTTNTTACCAGGGTAAGCCAGCTCANGCACCCTCTCCACTATTACTAGTAGTCTAAGCTGGGGTCATCCTTGTAGATTCCTGGGAACTTCCCTAGCACCAGGTTTCTCCCTATCCTCATGATGTCTCCCTCTATCANGATATCTCTTTCATTGCTCTCCCACTCCATCTCAAGGCCCAATGATACCCTCTTGGGCATATACCCAAGGAATGCTCAATCAGATCACAAGAACACTTGCTCAATTATGTTCATAGCAGCATTATTCATAATAGCCAGAACCTGGAAACAACCTAGATGCCCCTCAACCAAAGAATAGATAAAGAAAATGTGGTACATATACACAATGGAGTACTACTCAGCAGTGAAAAATAATGACCTCATGAAATTTGCAGACAAATGGATGGAACTGAATAATATCATTCTGAGTGAGGTAACCCAGACTCTGAAAGACAAACATGTTATGTACTCACCTGTGGATACTAGATGTAAAGCAAAGGATAATCAGATTACAACCCACAGCTCCAGAGAAGCTAGCTAACAAGGAAGACCCTAAGAGGGATGCTTTGATCACCCTTGGAAGGGGAAACAGATGAGATCTCCTGAGTAAACTGGGGTGAAGAGGGCAACAGAGGGTAGGGGATGGGGGATGGGAGCATAAGGGAATGGGATGGTCGAGCTAGAACAGTTTAGTATTTTTATGACTTGTAAATGTGTGAACAAGTGGGTCTCTGATTCTTGTGCCTGCTCTTGGTGCTCTTTCTGTTGCATTGTGTTGTCTATCATCAATCTGATGGTTTTTCTTTTTCTTTTTTTTTTTTGGTTTTTTGAGACAGGGTTTCTCTCTGTAGCTTTGGCGGCGCCTTTCCTGGAACTCACTTGGTAGCCCAGGCTGGCCTCGAACTCACAGAGATCTGCCTGCCTCTGCCTCCCAAGTGCTGGGATTAAAGGCGTGCNCCACCACCGCCCGGCTATTTTTCTTATTATATTTCATTTCGTCATATTTCATTGTCATCTCTTAAAAACCTGTTTTTTTGGTTTTGTTTTATTTTGTTGTTTTGTTTTTGTCTAATGAGAGACAGAAAGGGAGTACATACAAATGGGAGGGGAGGTTGGAAGAAACTGGGAGGAGCAGAGGTAAGGGGAACTGTAATCAGTATATATTGTAATCAGTATTATTGTAGGAGAAAAGTACCCTTTTTCAATAAAAGAGGAAAGATGAGAAAATGTGTGTGTGTATGTGTGTGTATGTGTGTATGCACACACACTTGCCTGTGTACATGCATGCATGTGTGCACATAACATGCACAGAGGACAAGCTCAAGTGTTATATCTCATGAGCCATTCGTTTTATTTCTCTCTCACTGGAATATGGAGCTGGTTGATTAGCTTTGNCTGACTATCCAGCAACAAGGACCCTCTTGTCTCCTTTTTGGCTCTGGTGTTACAAGCACAGGTCACCATGTCTAGCTTTTGTTTTGGGTATTGAGTTTCCAACTCGTTTTCTTGATTTTATGGCAAGTATCTCCTCAGCCCTGAAAAATGCATTCTTATAATTCCCCTAATTCTAGTCATGAAGAGAAGAAAAAGTACATAGTAACACACTATAGCAAGTAATTTACATGATTTTGTTTTGCTAAATTATCAGACAGAAAAAAAAAGATCTACAGTGGAAGTAACTTNTCTTCAAAATATAAAAACTATGACTTCTTTCCTTGCATATGAGATAAAACTGCCAGGAGGATGAGACACTCATGAGTCAGTAAAATGCAGAAGTATTTCAAAACACTCTTATGTGTACTCCATGTAGGTTTCCCTTTAATAAGAGTACTATGTGGTTGTTGTTTGCTTTGTGTTTTGGAGAGTAGCTGTTATTGTTGTTGTTTTAAGTAGGCTCACTGTGTAGCTCAAGAAGTAATTAATCTTGTGGTCCTCTTACTTCAGCACTCTATCCATGGGCTTCACAGAAGTACATCACCATAACAGGCCCCCAAGATACTTGGCATCATGTCACACATGCTTTTTCTTAGAGCTCATTCCATTGGAATGTTTTATCACTAGAGTAAAGGTATAGGGAAGAGAACTAAGGTGACTGCTGTTATTGCTGCAAGCAGTATTCTGCACATAAGTAGCAAAAGATGACTCTGGATAGAATGCTATAAAACAAATCATCCATATCATCCATATGTATTTGAGCAAATACAGATAAAAGATTATTTCTCTTTGAGTCTTTGTTTATAAGCTTACAATTCTAAGTACTAAAATACAAGTGTTTACACAGAAAGACAAACACACACACACACTGAAGACACACCTCTTACCCTGATAAATTTTGAAGTTTTAAATTGAATGATAGCTTCTTCCATACATACTATAATAGGATATGATAATCATACATTTTGCATGTTTGCATTAAGCACATCATTCACCATAAAGTATTCTTATTACAAGTTAAGAATAAAGATGCTTAACTTTTAATACTGGAAAATAAATCATATTTAAAATACTAAAGATGGACATAGTGGCCTCCTAGGTGGAAAGCCTTCTGCTCAGTTTGTCTGGGGAAGACCCTGTTGATCTGAGTTGCATCAGTTTCAATAAAAGTAATGTTTTTGTGGATAAAAGTTCCTGTAATGCAGCTAGGGATATACAAAATTCTAAATATTTTTTAAAATACCTATAGTTAGTAATTAAAAAGAGTTTCTAAAATAGATTAAAATACAGTTGTAGAGAAAAATTTTCTGTATATATTATTATTGCCTGAATAGTAATTCTTTTTTCTAATTATAAGTTCTCTTTAAAATGTATTTTGGGAGACTAACTCATTGTCAACATTTAACACTGTCAACATTATAAGATGATCATGTTATCTAATTAAAACATGCCAGATGAAAGAGTTGACTAACAGATTTTCATGGTAGTCTAGTGGCAATTATAATCTAAGTATGGAAATAGTCTACATGAGTATTCTGTTATTGAGATTAAAGCTTCTATTATCTATTTTGTTATTTAAAGAGGAGCTTAGATGCTATACTTCAGGAACACACATAGAGAATTATTAATAGTTTTTATGATATCTATATGTATTATGTTTATAATGTTCTCTGTTTTTAAGTTTTTTAAANTATAAACAGAATTCTCTAAAAATTTCAAACTATTTGTATTCCTGATCAACACAACAATTAGTTGTGCCTACTTATAGTGTATGTGAATTTCATCACATGGGTAAATGCATATATATACATACATATATATATATATATATATATGTATGTATAGTGAGAAATCCATGGGAATCTGCTTAAAGGGTAAAAGGAATTTATTAGGAAAGAAAACTCACTAGATAGAATAGGAGAATCATTGCAGGGTCCTGGAAGGTTGAGGTTGCTGTTCTGCCACCTGAGTCATCCAGGAGCCCAGAANCAAGAGAAAAAGAGACAGCATACATGTGTCTTAGGTCATAAGGGTAGCCCCAAGGCCACACCCAGGGGCAGGTACTTCAAGGCAATAGATAGAACAATTACCTGCTGCATCTTGAGGGNCTGGACCTCAAAGTCATTGGTAGAGCAGATATCTCCTACATATATGGGCATATATATACATATATACACATATGGCAAGAGGTGTAATACAGTAAAACAGATGGAAATATTCTCTATATATCCTATTATTCAAGAGGCATCAAAAAATAAAAATAAGTATCAGTCAATGCTATTGAGAAAAATTAAACTGTCTGTATAAATGACTAAGCAAGGTAATCATCTATTTTTAGTTTTACTGATGTAATTTACAAAAGAGGATATTGGGTTGAATCTCTCTGTAATAGGGGATTTTAGTATAAAGACTATCCTGCCCACTTCTTGGATAATGGAAAACAGTAAAAATCTAAAAACTATTCTTCCTGTCTTGGAGACAAGATGCTGAGTAATAAGAGTCCAGTCTATTTCTGACTTCCCCAGTTAGTGGTTTGTGGGACTGTGCTGAATGTCATACAAGTCACTTATCATGAACACTTTTCATATGCATAAGGAGAGTGTCAGTCCCAGTCTTCCAATGCAAAAAGTATGTCATTNACAGGATTTGGACTGATGATGAGAACAAACTCCAAACAGCTATTTATTGAATAGTTATACCATATAAAATTCATTTGTGTTTCTCTTCAAAACAGATAAAGTTAAAAGGAGAGTTATAAGAAAAACTGGACCTTGAATGAGATGTCTGGGGAGAAATTGCAGTTACTACATAGGTTCAAATTAGAAGATATAACGAGGGTCACTCAATCCCCATAAAAAAAGTCTGTAAACCGAAGCAGTCAATTGTGATATTTAGCAGATTAAAATGTAATATTCAGACACAATGTGTCAGAATAAGAGTCTACACAATAGGTAGAAACCACAGGGCAGATCCACATGGATGCAGAAATGGGAGACACTGTTTCAGATGCCTTTACAGCGACCCATTAGGGGCTGGATGCTAATTCTTAGCTGGTAAGAATTGACTGACAAGAGAAAAGCCACATTTACTTTTCCAACAATGTGCTCATGACTCTGCATAATCATTGACAGACATATAAGTACTAGATAAAAAAATGTTTAAGTGTAAAATTCAAAGACCTGAAAATGATGGCACCGTACCAGCACTCAAACAGGGAGGGCAGACACAGTGCCACTTCATTGCTATGTGGTTGGTGAAATTCGGGGTATGTTTTTCTTTTTCCTCTCCTCTTACAATTTCCCAAATAAATCCATTTTTCTTAGAGTCAATTTATATTTCCCAGCTTAATGATGCATTTTGCCCGTGTAGCTATGCAACTGTTCTCTGAAGCTGGCCAACGATGATCTCACCTTACCTACAGTATAAATCCATCAGAAAATAAACAACATCATTTTTATTTCAATGAGGATGACACAGTACATGTCGAATTGGTGGTTAAATAATTTATTTCTCTTTCAGGTGCAATCTGCCAGGCTTATTGTAACTCTCCTTCTGATGCTCGTTTTATGTTTAATAGTTCATCACCTCATGAGGATGCTTGTCAATCAATTCAATTGAAATGTCATTCTGACCTTTTATTGGAAACAATTTACTCTTTTCTTCATTTCATTGGGAGCATTGTTTCCTCTGTTATTCAAATTCAAAACCAAAATCACTCGTATTCAAAAACTTTATAATAATTAATGTCAAAAAATGACCTATTCACCAATATACTGACACTTTGTCATTGCAGAAGTGATCCAGCTGAGTCTGCCTGAAGATCAGAGAGTAAGCATTACTGCAGCCACCGTGGGACAAAGTGCTGTTCTGAGTTGTGCCATAGTGGGAGCCCTGAGACCCCCTATCATATGGAAGAGGAACAATATTGTTCTAAATAACTTAGATTTGGAAGACATCAATGTGAGTATGTGAAACAGAGATGCTGTCCAGTGTGTGTATTTTGCAAAGTTACCTCGGGCTCTGTTGTTTCTGGGGAGCTAAATGAATACTGGACACAGATATAAGAGAATTATTAGAAGGCTGTATATCCACCCTACCAGTGGGTAGGTGCCCAACAGAGCAGTTGTAATTATGCAAATCATTTGTATTGGTGTAGTAAGATTATGTAGCTGTGTATTAGTCAGAAAATGCATTAGTACAACATTTTTATAAATATCTCTTTAGTTTTAAAATGCAAATTGCCTCCCTAGTAAATTCACATCTAATAAGTATTCTAGTAACACAGTCATGTAAGCTAAAATTTGCATTCATGAAATTGTGAATGTTCAGAGTCCAAGAATAAAAAGTTAGGACTGCTACCCATAAGAAGATGTGCATGAGTATAAGATGTGTGTGTGTGTGTGTGTATGTGTGTGTGTGTGTGTGTGTGTGCCTGAGTGTGTTGATAGCTATTAAGAGTTCCAGAGGAGGAGTAATATTTAGTTATCTGAAAATATAGGAGTTATGTGTTTGTATAATACATATTCCCTTATATATAAAAAGTGTCTCTTCACCTAAAAATATATATTGCTAATTTATGGAACATATCTGGGGTCTGTCTCTGAATTGATTCCCAGCATGCAATGGTAATAAGGATGATGGATGGAAGTATCTTTGCAACTTCTTATTTGTTCATATATTAATTCTTAAGAAGAAAATGCTTTGAATTATATTGTGTTGTGCACTTTTAATAAAGCTTTGATACTTAGGGAACACATTATAGAAAGAACATGTGTTTGGCCTGATGTTTGGCTGTGGGAGGTCTTACCTTCTTGTAAGAGGGAATTGGGGGGGGGGTAGGCTAGGGGAGGAATGCTAGAGGGGCTGGAGGAGGGAAGAGAGGGATCTGTCATTGGTATGTAAAATGAATAAAACATTTCTTAATAAAAAAATGTAGAAAATCCTAAAAAATAGAAAGAATATGTGCTTGCATGTCTGTCATAACATGGCTTTCTCTGTTGAAATGAATTGCTACAGAGTACTCTATGTTCAATGAGAAAAGGGAATCCATGTCCCTTATAGGATGAGCTGCTTTAGTATTGAACAAAGCCTGAGTATTTTCTTAAGGAATTGATAGATCATGGTGAGTAAAACAAACAAATAAATAAAAATAAAAGTAAAAATAAAATAAAATCCAGTGAGTGTGACCTGTATTGATTAAGCATCTCTGGAAGCCATATTTGTTAAGGACTCTTGGGAATATCTCTAACTATAGGTAATTAATGTCTTTGCAATGTCATCATGGTTGAGAAACAGCCAGTAGCTTATGAAAAGTCAGATGAGACAAAATGAAGTTTTACTTTACAATTCATTGGCAGCAAGAAATATTAATTATTTTAGTTACTGTTTTATGCTATGAAGAAACACCATGANCATGGCAAATCTTGTAAAAGACACCACTTAATTGGGCCTGGCTTACAGTTTCACAAGTTTAGTATATTACTNTCATGGTAGGGAGTATGGTGGCATGAAAGCAGANATGATGCTGGAGAAGCAGTTGGGAGTTCTATAACCAGAACCACAGGCAGCAGGAAGAGCCAAAAACTGGGCCTGGCTTGGGCTTTTGAAACTTCAAAGCTTACCCCCACTGACAGACTTCCAACAAGGCCACATCTTCTACTCCTTTCAAATAGTGCCGTTCTTTGATGATTAAGTAAAGTGGAAGATAGATAATTGCTGGCAAGAAGCAATCCTTAGCACTCTAAACAATGGCATCAAAAAGACCTATAATACTCTAACTTATACTTTTTTGTTTGTTTTCCTCACTGGTTAAATATGATTAGCCATCTGGCTTAAACCTTAGCAACACTAAGCATCATTTATTTTCTGTGTTAAATTGAACAAGAAATCATTTGTTGATGTGTTTGGCTTGTTGAACAGGACTTTCCTCGATGCTCTTTTTTACCCTCCCCCATTGCCATGTGGGTGATATTTCTTCCTTTGGATTACATTTTTTTTCTCCCTATCGGTTTTGAGTTTAATTCATCTATCAAATAGAACTAACTTAACTAGAATTTATACTGTTTCTAAAGGAAGCATAAAAAACTTTGTGTTTAGTCTGAGAAAAGANATATACAGATGTACTAATGTACCACTGGAATACTGGGCTCATATGCAGATTTCACAAACTATCATTTCCTGGATAGTTTTTCAGAATTTGAGTGAGATCAAATGTGTGCCTTTAGGCAACTGAATATCTGTTTTGTGATCATCTCCACTGATTGTCACCTGTCAGNATAGGCTATGTTGGGATTCAGTTATTTTCTTTCCTGACTTTAGTAGCTAATATTTTATTGACTCTCATTGGCCTCAGCTATTGATTTCTCGGATCCCATTGCAGCTCTTTATAAATTGTGACAGATCTGTACGTGGTCTGAAACATTGTCCTCTAACTCCTTTATCTGTAAAATATTCTGTCATGTTCACATTCAGAAGCCAATTAGTCTGTGAAAAATATGTAGTGTTCGAGAATTTAGATAGCTACTGATCAACAAATGATACTTTTTCTGCCTNAGAAGAGGTGCCTGATAATGAGAATGTTGAGGTATATTGTACCGAGTGAGTGTCTCAACTGCAGAGATGCTATACACTTCCAGAGGAATCATTACATATTTTTTTCATCATTGTGTATTGCCTTTCTTAAGGAGAAATCAACTGAAATTATATAAACTCTAGTAACTACAAATCTGAGATTTTCCCTTGTCCTACTTTATTATTTGTTGGACGGCATTCTTAAAGTCATGTGAATTAGTGTGGAAAGAAATACGGGAGGCTGCAAATTCCCATTGTACTTTTTTTTTCTCTTTTTCACTGTGGTGAAAATATGTAGTGTGAGATCAATCTTCCTAAATTTTTAAGTGCACAATAAAGTCATGTTAACAATAGGCACACTATTTTACAGCACATCCCTAGAACTTATTTATCTTCCATAACAGACCCCTGGTAATAACTCATTTCCCTCCCATAGTCCACAGAGACCATTATTCTACACTATATTTCTGTGATCTTGACTTTTGTAGCTTCCTCATAAAGTGGGATCATGTGGAGATTATTCTTTGTGACTGCTTATTTCCCTAAGCATAATGACCTTCAAGTTTATCAATGTTGCTATTATAAGAATGAAAAATAGTGTGTCCTCTCTCTTTAGTCTATTTAATAATTTCCTTACCTTGGCTATATTGAAATGGACATAGGCATATAAATATATTTTTTAGATAGTGATTACAATTATTTTTATATACTCTTGAAATGGAATTGATTGTGTATATGATAAGTTATTTTTTATTTTTTGAAAAACCTACATGCTATCATTTTTTTATTAAGAAATTTTTTATTCATTTTGCATACCAACCACAGATCTTCTTCTCTTCCCACCTCCTGCCCCTCCCCAAGCCTTCCCTCTCCATCCTGGCCCCCATTCCCTCCTCTGAGAAGGGAGAGCCTCCCATGGGGGAGTCAACAGGGCCTGGTATATTCAGTTGAGACAGGTCCAAGCCCCATCCCCCTGCATCAAGGCTGTGCAAAGGGCCCCTTACGCAGAACAAGCTACACCTCTGTTGTACATTGCAAGCAAAGGTCCATGGGTTCCAGTTTATCTACATCTTTGACTAATCTTGCTATTCTTATTTATCAATATGTCAAATAATAGTAATCTTAGTGCAGAAGGTAATGCTTATGATTTAAATTTTACTATTATATCTACTATTCTTATTATTATGTGTATATGATTTGTAAGTGTGTGTATGCACTATGGGGCTCATGTGGAGACCAAAGGTTTCCTGTTTGGGCAGTAAGTGCCTTTATGCATGACCAATCTCATTGGCCCTCCTTTATGGTTCCAGTTTGCAGTTTCCTAACTATTAAGGATGTGGAGCACCAGTGTACATATCTCATGAAATTTGTATGTTTTCTTTGAAGAAAATTCTACTTAGTTTCTGTGCCCAATTTTTCTTGAGTTAAGTGTTATTTATTGTTATTATTATTTTTATACTTATAATTTGTAAAAAGTTTACCAAAGCAACATATTTTCATGACAAAAACATTTAATAACCTAGGAACAGAAAGAACTAGATGATAAATGTTNTATATGGAAATCTGATTGGTAGCAACAACTGAGTGGAGAAAACGAATTGTTCTTCCTGTGAGATCAAAAGAGACAAGAATGCTTTACATCTAGAATCCACTTATTAGTGAGTACATACCATGTTTGGGTCTGGGTTACCTCACTCAGCATGATATTTTCTAGTTCCATCCATTTGCCTGCAAATTTCATATGGTCATTGTTTTTCTCTGCTGAATAGTACTCCATTGTATATATGTACCACATTTTCTTGATCCATTCTTCAGTTGAGGGGNATCTAGGTTGTTTCCAGGTTCTGGCTATTACAAATAATGCTGCTGTGAACATAG
>LZPO01027942.1:36679-59574 GCA_001675575.1 Neotoma lepida | reverse complement strand
TTTGCACTATCTCTTAATGTCTGCTTTATAAACGACTTACCACATCTGTTAACCTTTACATTCAGATGCATGTATACTGAGGAAAAGGAGTCGGTCTTAATGCTGCTCTGATCACATTGAATGTATGCTGCTGGACCAAGTCCCACCTCACAAAACTTGCCTTCTGTAGAATAAATTCAATACAATTCCCTATTATAAGCAATTAAAACATCTAATTCCCTTCAAACACATGAAGAGAGACGTTATCTGCCTAAAGCCATTATTAGATAACTTTGTAGAAAAGGCTAAATCAAATTTTAGATTTCAAATGCCGAAGATAATCTGTTACTTTCTCAATGTACAAAACTTTCATTTCTTCTCTTTCCATCCAGTCATACACTGTTTTAAAATTTTTGCAAAAATACCCACTTCAACAGAAAATACATCCATCACTAGTTACGTGAAAAGAACAGAATTCTAAAACTCTGGCCTACCTATTGCCGACTTTTGTGTCCTGCGGCAGCTCTTCTGAGTCCTCNCCTTTCTCTTTTCATGGGCATCATCACCTACTTGAAAGATGCATGCACTCTCCAGGGAAGAATTTTCTTCAATCATCAGATTTTTACCAGAAGAAATACTCAAAGGTACTGAACTCTCACACATATTGTCCAAGGAAGAATTCTTTATGTTAGATGAACGTATCTGAGATAAAGGTTTCAACACCTTTGTGCAAAAGTCTGGTTTACTCTTAGCAAGTTTTTCATTCTCCAAATAGTTTTCCTTATCAGTCTGTTGGGAGTCAACTGACTTTGTGTGGTCAGTGTTGGGTATTATTTCCACTGCTCCACTAGTATCTGAAGAAAGATCTAGGGGGGTCTTTCTTTTCTTTGATTTGGATGTCAATTTATTACCTCTTTTGGCTGGGCAGCTTCTTCCTTTTGCCACACCCACAGAGAGGGCATCGCCCAGCGTANTCACAGTGCTTTGTTTCTGGGTCTTTGGCAGGTTAGTCGGTTCTCCAGGATCAGAATCTGGTTCACTAGTATCGTGGTGTAATCCAGATTCTAAGGTGACAAACTTCTGTGGAGAATCTGTTAACTGTACAATACCTTTGTTCTTACCGCCTGTCAAAATGTTCTCTGCTCTACCTGATAACTCTTTCCTTTGCTTTTTAACTAGTACGCAAGGATCTGGAATTGACTCACAACTTTCCTCTTTATTACTATTGATTTCTCCATAGTAGCAATTCATAACATCTTGATCTTTGATAGAGCTCTTAAAGGCATTCACATCTTCATTAATATTCTCATATATTTGGTTCATTTGGGAAACACTTTCTGATTTATTAACCTTCTGAGAGAGCTCCTTATTTAATGGGTCATGTACACTTCCTCCATCATTTTCATGTATTTGGTTGATTTTAGAAATTATTTCTGTCTTTCGATGTATCTTTTGTCTAGGCTTCTTCTCTACCTTTGAATCATTGTGACAAGCAGGTTGCATATTATGGAACGTTTGAGTCTTATAATCACCTAACTTTGCGCTATCTTTGTCACCAAAAGCAGCTATTTCAAACTCACTCAAGTCTTTTAAGGTTCCAGGGATGTCTTGATCCTTTTGAAGTAAGAAAGCCTTGTCCTTTTCTGAACAATGAACACCTCTGTCATTACTAAAACGTTTCACTCCAGAGGTTACTACTTCTGTCTTGCGATTCACCTTCTGCCTAGGAATCTTGCTAATTTGGGACTCATTCTGAGCAGGGCGCATACTAGTGATCTGCTTGGGCAAATCCAGACTATTCTGGTTCTTAGAGTCACGTAAGTTTCCATTGTTTCTTATGAAAAGTGGAGGTGCTTCAAATCCTTTTGAAGCTTCTACGTTTCCATAGGTGGTCTCTTTATTCGCTTGGGTTTGGAGGGGAAAGTTAGCCTTTTCTAGAACATGAATATCTTTATCATTATCCTCGTATATTTTGTTCATACTAGAAATTATTCTTGTCCTCCGATTTATTTTCTGCTTAGGCTTATCTANTTTTGATTGATTTTGTTGAGCATTGATATACTTTTTCAAGTCCAACATAGTCTGGATCTCATAGTCACANACATTTTCATTATCTTTGGTGGAAAGATCAGCTATATGAAAATCATTTACAACTTGTAGGTTTTCAGAACTAGCCTCTTCATCCTTTTGGCTTGGAAATAAGTTATCTTTTTCTGATTTATGAATCACAAATGTCTGTCGAGAAGGCTTACTTCTATTACAATGTAGGGTGTTCGGACACTGATCGAATTTACTGTCCTGAAGGAGTTTGACTGAACACTGAGAGGAAGGGTGTGTTTCCTCTTGCTCATCTGTCGTATGTGCTTGCTTCCTCTTTTTAGTTTGTATGTTCTCTTGATCCAAGCTGCTCTGGAGGGTTATTTTCTTCAGCATGTTTGCCTGAGGTGGCTGTTCAGTACTGGGAATACAATTCGGATCTTCTGAATCCCCTCTGTCATCTAGGACAACAGAGCCTCTTTCTGGTCTGTTTTCTATCTTCTCCTCGGCACCCATTTCTGAACCACCTTTACACTTTCTCTTTGATCTTTCTCTCCTTTTTTCACAGCTTGGATCTTTCACTTTTCTGAAGGTTTCCTTGCCACAATCTGTCTTTTTCTTACTTTGATTTTTGTTGCTTTTTGAAATGGCAATGATTTTGCTCACTTCACTAGCAGTTAAATCCATGTCAGCATTTTCGTACACAGTTTTCTGCAACTGCAAGTCATCAGTGTTCTGCACTACCTCTGAGTGCTTTGCACTGGGGTTGCTGGCAGGCTCAGGAGGTAAGTCAGAAGAACACTGCGGGTTTCTTTGCACTTTACTACTGGTTTCACTAGCACAAGCATTTATCTCATGATTCCAATTGAATCCTGGACTTGAAATCTGTTGGTGATCTAAATCTGTCACATACAGATTCTCTGCAGAAGACCCACGCTTCCTCCTCTCAGTCACATTGTTAAGTGATGGTTTTTCCCTGCTGAGGCTGGTGGATGGGGCAGTTTTCATCTCACTTAGAGAACTCTTAGGACTATGATCTGCATCATAATGGCTTTCTGCAAAATAAANAAATATAAGTATTAAGGTACAGTAAACACAACATACTTAGCTTTTTCACAGAGATGATTTCTGACAATCTGTTCTTCTCAGATCCTCATATTATTCAGAACTCATGCTGATAAAAATTAGCCTCCTCATTGGAGTTACTGCTATTATTTGAGTTCACTCATCTCCTTTAGCTCTAGAAGTAGTGATGGTTCCATTGCCAGATGTACTCCATTCTCATCTTGGGGCGGAGGCTGAGTGAAGGCTCAGTACTATGCATTTGCCATGGATGCAGATGTAAAATGTGACACATGAGTACTCCAATGTAGGCGAAAGTTTTGTCTGGGTCCCGCCAGGCCCCACGCTGTCCAGCCCACCAAGCAGTCCCACAGCCACTTATAAATTAATCACTCAAAAGCTTATATTAATTACAACTGCTTGGCCATTAGCTCAGGCATATTACTGACTAGCTCTTATACTTAAATTCAGCCCATTTCTATTAATCTATGTTTTGCCACGTATTTTGTGGCTTTACCGGTCTACAGGCATGTTGTTCCTTCCATGGCGGATGGCGTCTCCTGACTCAGCCTTCCTCTTCCCAGAATTCTCCTTGTTTGTTTATCTCGCCTATACTTCCTGCCTGGCTACTGGCCAATCAGCATTTTATTTATCAATCAATCAGAGCAACACATATTCACAGCATACAGAACAATATCTCCATCACTCCAATTATTCTAATTAATTTTTATCAGCATCACTGTGGAAATGAAAACTACCACGCTCTAGGCTTAACAGTTAGGGTTCCGTATTCCAGTCTGAAAATCTGTAACAAACATGTAAGCGTCATAGACTACAGCACAGGATTATCAATTAGGAAGACCATGTAAATGAGATGTGTCCTCATGTTTTCTCACTAAGTCATTACTCAAGCTCATCAGCACTATCAGTTTCATCTCTGTTGCTCTGATAAAATACACACACAATAGCACCTTAAGGGGGAGTTTATTCGGCTCACAATTCTGGTTACCGTCCATCATTGCCAGGAAGTCAAAGTGGTAGGAACTTGAAGCAGAGAGTGACATCCATACTCAAGAGAAGAGAGCAATGAATGATGCATGCTTATTCTCAGCTTATCTTCCCCACTCTTGAACAGTTGATTTCCTACTTAGGGAATGGTGTCACCCACAGGGGGCAAGTCTTCCTAACTCAATGCAATCAAGATAATTCCCCACAGACACGCCCACAGGCAAGCCTCATCTAGACAATCTCTCAAAAGACAAGTCTTTTGAAGACTGCTTCTAGACTAACAGTATTAGGTCCCTGGGGATCTGACGTTTGTCAGGATATTTACTACTGGTGAAATTTTCACCAGTAGTTTTAAATGGTAGAAGATAGCAAGTACAAGTTAGTAATACAAGAGACCTACCTAACTGTGGTAGTAGTTTAAATGTAATCGGCCCCCAAAATATCATAGGGTGTGCTTTGAGGTCTCATATATGCTCAAGATACCACCCAGTGACATAGTTCACTTCCTGTTGCCTGTAAGATGTGGAATTCCCATATATTTCTCCAGCACCATGTCTGCCTGCATGCTGTCATGTCCCACCATGATGATAATGTAAGAAAGAAACCTCTGAAACTGTAAGCCACCTCAATGAAATGTTTTCCTTTATTAGAGTTGTCATGGTCATGGTGTCTCTTCACAGCTATAGAAACTCTAACTAGGACACTAACTCATGAGCTTTTTAGATATTGTTGCCCTCAAGAAAATCTGATAAACAACTACATAAAGTTTTTAAAACAATCTTACCTTTAGGAAGTATAGCAACACTAGAAGTATGTTCTGAATAATCTGAGCCACATGTATTCTGGTTATCTTCCTTAGGAAGTAATACTTCCAAATTACATTGCTGCAAGGACAAACATTGTCTTGATACCGAAGAGGTAATATCAGGTGATGTCTTTGATGTAATTCTGTTGGTACACTTTGTTTTCCATTTACCACCATCATCACCATCATCACCNTCATCATCATCATCATCATCATCATCATTTTCTGAAGTTAATGGAACCCTAAAGGCAAGTGGGATGAAACAAGAAATTCTGTGTTTTACAAAAATTATGTAGAAAGAAAAAGATATATATACATGCCAATAATCTGACCATTTAGAACAAAATGTAAAAATTATTTGAAGAAAAAGTAAAAACTTGATAAGCAGAACATAGGGGTTATTAAAGAAATGGGATATCAGNTGGAGTGATAGCCTNGCAGTCAAGAACACACACTACTCTTCTGAGGACCTGAGTTTTGTTCCTATCACCCATACTGGGCAGCTCACGACTACTCATAACTCAGCTCCAGGAGGAGCTGCCTCTAGTCTCTATGAGTATCTGCACTCACATGCACTTGCACACATAATTAAAGATAATATATTTTAAAAAGAAATGAGACACTCCCAAAATTTCTCTGCATGAAAACTATAGGCTTAGATAACTTTTCTCAAACCTTTAAAGAAAAATACTTTATGATATTCTTCCAGAAAACAGAAAATACGTATCAATCAGCATAATTGAAATACCTAAACCTGAAAAATAATTGCAATAACAGAAAATTATGAATTATTTTCATTGTAACTCACATGCAAAACACCTTTAAAACAACAATTATGATTTTGTGATACAGAAAAGAAATGCAATTATGGTTTAATATTCAAAAAGAGATCACTGAGAGACATGTCCAGCAGGTAAACATATTTGCCATGCAAAGCCTGATGACCTGAGTTCAATTCCTAGAACCCATGTAAAAGTAGACAGACTCCACAAAGTTGTCCTCTGACCTCCACAGACATGCCATGTATGTGCACCCCCATACACACATTGTGTGTACAAATACATCCACTAATAGTAACAATCAACCAATCACTGTATTCCATTATATGAATAGAAAAACATTAAAAATTCATTCTGCTAACAGAGAAAAGTAGTTTGTTCAACAGCGACAGGAAAAGCACTTGATTAACTCAACAGCTCATGAAGAAACTTTCAGCAACTAGGAACAAAGGAANTTTTGTTTGTGCTTTGCTTTTTTCTGAGATTGTCTTGTTGTGCAGATGGCTGCACTGGATTAATCATAATTTGACTTTAGATGGCTGAGAAAGGAGAAAAGGAAGGCTCCTTTGAACAAAAGTTAAAAAACTGACAAAGAAACAGGAAATCTGAGTGTCCTTATTTTAGTAAGAGAAATGGGATATTATCAAAAATCTTTGACAAAAAAACTGTAGTCTTAGGGCCAGTGAGATGGCACATTGGGTAAAAGTGGCTGCCATGCAAGTCTGAGGACCTGAGTTCTATCCTTAAAACCTACAATGGAAGGGAAGAAATGAACATTAAAATTGTCCTCTGACCTCTGTACAAACTCTGTGGTAGACAAGCAGCTACACACACACACACACACACACACACACACACACAAACACACACACACCCCAAAATAAGGAACGAACAACAACAACTGTGGGCTTATATAACTCTGTCCAGCTTTTAGCTTGCCTTGAACTTGTGATATTTTGCTTCAGCCTGGAACTTTATTAATCTGACAAAAATAATGGAAACACAGTAAGAATGCCTGCTGTTATTACTTTATCCAACTTTGAACAAGTAGTTATTGCAATAAAGTAAGAAAAAGGAAAACATAAAAGGCTTGCAAATTAGGGAGCTAAGAGGAAAGAAAATGATACTTATTCACGAATAACAAAAAGTATATTCATAGAAAATTTAAAGAGATAGGCCCAACAAACTGTTAGAATTAATAACAAGTTCAATGGAAACAAAGCCAGTATCTGAAAATCAATTGTATTTTTGCTGTAGCCAGAAGGTGTTCTGTGGTCCCCCAGCTGCTTATAAAATAATCACTCAGAAGCTTATATTAATTATAACTGCTTGGCCATTAGCTCAGGCTTATTACTGATTAGCTGTTACACTTAAATTAACCCATAACTCTTATCTATGTTTAGCCACGTGGATTGGTACCTTTTCTCAGTTCTGCCTCGTCATCTTACTTCCTCTGNGTCTGGCTGGCGACTCCTGACTCCGCCCTTCCTCTTCCCAGCATTCTCCTAGTCTGCTCACCCCACCTATACTTCCTGCCTGGTTACTAACCAATCAGCGTTTTATAAAACCAGTGTACAAGAGCATTATCCCACAGCATTTTGCAAATTAATATCAAGAAGGAAACATAACTCAGAAACAACAGTACTAGTGTCCTGGTACATGTCTGTAGTCCCTGAATTCTAGCAGTGGAGGCAGGAGGAACAAGAATTCAAGGCCAGCCTCAGCTACATGAGATCCTGGCCTCAATAATCAAAACAAAGAAATTCATTCAGCACAACACTAAAGTATCAACCAAGTAGGAAAGAACCTAGTCTATGGAGTAACCTTGTATAAAAAAACTACAGAACGTAAGGAGAACATACATAATCGCTAAGTAGANCAAGTGATGTATCATGCTTATAGATGCTTATAGATGAAATAATTGTATAAAATATCTATTTTCCTCAAGCTGAACATATTCCGAGTCAAATTTCCAACTCTCCCTTTATGTTTAGGGGGCTGGAGGGTGCGTATACAAAATTGATAAACTACTTCCAAAATGCAAAGGACCAAGAATAGCCATACTAATACTGAAAAATGAAAGAATAAATAAGATTAGAGACCCAGACTGAAACAAGGCTTATGTGAAAACTAACTAATAATTAGACAGCATGGTAGTGACAAGGCCCACATACTAGAGTTCAGAAATAGCCTCTTACATATTCATCCAGTCAGCTCATTATGATAGAGATGAAACGGCCATTAGGTTAGGAAAAGACAGTGTTTTCAATAAATGGTGCAAAGCCAGTGGGATTTCCACACTAAAAAACAAAACAGCAATAACAACCATGACCCTTCCCTCACATCATACNCCAAATTCTACACAGACTGAAGATCTAGATGGGATAGGGGGTGCTGGTGAGATGGGTAAGTACATAAAGCACCTACTATACAAGGCTGGAGACCTGAGTTCAATCCCTAGGACCCATATGAAGATCAAAGGAAGAGAATTAACTCCATGAAGTTGTCCTCTGGCTTCCACACGTATGCAGTGGCTCATGTAAGCACCTTCCTATCCTTATCATGCACACAATAATAATAAAATAATTCTTAAAAATAAAAATGTGAAAGGAAAGACGATATACTTTTGGTAGGAAATAGAATAATTACTTTGTAATCAGTAAAGATCAAAGAGGTCACAGAAAATATTAATCAGAACANTGGGAAGGAACAAGCATGCACATGTGTGCACACACACACCAGGCTTTGTAAAGAACTGTTCATCTAAATATCCCAAGGAGATGAAAAAGGAAAGATTCAAGCCAGAAAGTAGAAAATACTTGTTATACACAAAGTAAAAAATAAATACAACTCAAAGAACGCATATAAACAAATGCTTAACTTCCTATGTCATCAGGGAAGTAAAAATGAAAACTTGACTTTAATACCACACACATTGAGGATACAGGGCAGGAATGCTCACACTGCTAGGAGCATACTCTAGAAACTACTTGGTAGTCTCTCCTAAAGCCGTATCTACATCTCCAATAATTCTGCTCCTTGATAAGAAGGCACTAGGTATATACCAAATAGAATGAACATTTATTCACCAAGCAGGAGATAGCTATATATCTGTATGTGGTGGCCCTNCTCATAACAGATCAAAACTGGAAACCAGCAGAATAGCAACCCAGAAGGAAACTAGAAGAACGGAAATGCAGTGGACTGCTATANAAGAATGGAAATGCAGTGGACTACTAGATAGCAATAGCGGTGGCTTACAGCTACAATATGGATAACTTTTACTAATACAATGCTGACTAAAAGAAGTCTTACTTTTAAAATTATTTTTATTTTATGTTCATTGGTGTTTTGCTTGCATGTATGTCTGTGTGAGGGTATCAGATCTTGGAGTTACAGACAGTTGTGAGCTGCCATGTGGGTGCTGGGAATTGAACCCGGGTCCTCTGAAGAGCAGCCAGTGCTCTTAACTGCTGAGCTATCTCTCCAGCCCCAAGTCATACTTTTTAAAAGTATTTTTCTTCAATCATTAGAGGAATTCCAAAAAGCATACAAAATCAATCTATGATNTTTTCAGGTCAGAGTCCTTGGGTAAGCATTGGGTGATGATCAGAGAGGAAGCTAAAGGGATATCTGAGATCACTGATAACATTTTTTCTTCAGGGTCTGGATATGGTCATATAATGCTGTTCACTTGTGAAAATCTGCCTTTAATACATATATAATATGTATAATACATATATAATATAATATAATATTTCAAACAAAATTTAATTAAAGAATACAATGAAATTTTTGGTATGGCAAGTAAGCATACGTGATTGTGGTTTTCTGGTTTGTTTACTGAGACAACCTGGCCCAGAACTCATTATGTAGCCTAGGCTGGCCTCAATTTGGAGAGATTATACTGCCTCATCCTCCAGTGCTGGGATTACAGGTGTGCACCACCACATCCGGCTGATTTGAATGTATTTGAAACAATAAATGCATGACAGCCAATGTATTCTTGAAAACATAAAGGTATAAGACAATACAATTTACTATACAATACAATTTAAAAATACACTAACAAAATGTACTGGTACAAAGTGGAAACAATACAGACAACAGATACATCGACATAATAAACCAGAGCAGATAGAAAGTGACATCAGTGACATAATAGGAGCATTCTTTTTCTCTGTGCTAGAGGTAGTAGTTCATATCTAAATATCTCTATTTAATGTTTTTACTACAATGCAAAGTTCCCCTTAACCAAACTACTCAATGGACAACTATAATTACTGCTGATGCTTCTTGATGTCACCTTCTAATTTTCTGGTACACATAAGAATAGTACACATGCATATACCCATACAAATGCAAGATCTTTACACTTAGGCAATTCACGTCTAAATATGCACTTTGTAACATACAGAGCTTGTAATACTTTAACAAATAAAAACATCAAACTTAGTAAGTCATATACCAGGGACCCTGAGTAAAGCAGATGGGAAGATTCCAGTCACTGCCATCTGTTCTCTGAGTCACTGCACAGCTCTCAGCTTCAACATCTATGTTTTAATACGCAGGTTTGAAACTGGGTACTTTGATGACTTGTAATCAAATCAATCAAAAAAAGAAAGAGACTTTAGCCAAAATGAGAGTTACTCTCACAGGTTAGGGAAGTACAGCATATATGATGTTAAAAGTGGAAAGCGGCCAGAAGCAAAGTCATTCAAGGTAGCAACAACTACAGATGAACTTAGTTTATCTGCATCTTTGAGGACACAGTTTCCCCAGAGTCCTGAAGACCCAGCCTAAACAGGACACCACACATAACTCCCATTTCCACCTCAGGAGCACAGCTACAGGCTGACCAAGAGAACACTGACAGCATTTGATGAAGTTTTTCATCGTTTTTCTGGTTTTAGATGTAACTAAAAGCACTCAAGCCCAATCTATCATCTTCTAAGGCAGAGACATAAGTCAGTATTCAACCAAGCTTTGAACAACTAATTACCTTGCAAACGGAAGATGCACGGACTTGCACTGTGTACTGATCTTTTTCCTCTTGCCAGCTGACAGGAGAACAGAACTCTGATGGAACTAGTTTTGAATAAAACAAAGAAAATGGTAAGAAACAGACTATCATATCAGACTTGTCATTCAAATAGCAAATTATACCAGCATATCAACAGAAACAGAACAAAACAATTCTTGCACTGTGCATGTGTGGATTAACTCAGGACCCTGTGCATGCTAGCTAACTATTCTCCCACTGAGCTACCCAGCCTTTACTTTAGCCTTTAATAGTTGAATAATTATAGTATAAAGATAAGATTAACGTTCCAATCATAATCATTCCTGGTATTTTTGTTAAGTAATCTTCTAAACTTTCTATAAATAGAAATAAAAATGTACACACACATACACACACACACACACACACACACACACACACGCTAGTTACGGCTATATACAGAATGTCTTCATGTCTACTACATATGTGTTATATAGCATAGAAACATACATTTGGGAGTTACCTGTACATGTTACTAATTAAAACAAAGACTGGTGAAATTACTTAGTGGGAATGAGTATAGATAGAAAAGAGAAATCTAAGAACCAAGTCTTGGACACTGAAAACTTTAGCAGCTGGGGAAGGAAACCAACAAACAGGCTGAAAGAACAGGCAGAAAGGTGGGGAAGGATCTTGTGGAGTGTAGTATCCTGAAAGGCCTAAATCAGCCTGAGGACCAAAAACCACCCCTGGGATCTTCTACCACTAGTACCACTGCTCACTTTCTGAAGAGCTATAGTGATGTAGAGGCCTAGAGGTGTGATTCAAGAGAAAGGAGTATGGGACCAACTCTCTCAAAGTAAAACTGAGACAATAGCTGAGAAGTGGAATGTGCTTTTTGTTGTTGCTTTCAAGATGAGTTATGTTTTTTGCATACTGATGCAAAATAATCCAGAAAAAGAGAAAAAAATTTAATGATACAGGAGAGAAAAGTACTCCGCACTAACATCAAGGCAACAGGAAATGACAACCCATGTGTCTAACAACAGGAGATGGCTCAGTGGGTAAGGGTGTGGGGAATGGATGAAGTCCTGAGAGGATGGGTATTCCTGACCCGAGGGACAATGCTTCAGCCCAGGCCTCCCCCAGGGCAGGGTCAGAACAACGACAAAGCTTTCCCCTGACTCAAGTATGAATTGTCTAATACAGCTTACTGTTAGCTAAACCCAGTGTGCACAGAAAGCAATCTGAGACTGCTCCCCTACAAAGACGGGCCACCTAGATTAGCTAACCTGCCTCCTCCTCATGCCGTCTCCGGGTTGCCGGTGGCACCCGGTGGCACATCTCCATCAGTGTGCATGGCCCGCCTGATCCCAGCTTTTCACTTTGTGTGCCTGCTGTTTCTCCATTCCCAGTCATTCTAGTTAGGTCAGTCCCTAAGCCACTGCAGCAGAAAGGTACTTGCCAAGAAAGCCTGATAACCTGACTTCAACCCCTGGAATCATGTTAAGGTAGAAGGAGAGAATCAACTACCTGTTTTTTTCTGACTTCCATATGTACAACAACGAGACTTGAAAAAAAAAGTATTTACTTTGGGTTTGCAAGATGGTTCAGCAGGCATCTACACACAGATCTGATGATCTGAGTTCAATACTGATCTCCCAAGATGGTGAATGAACCAACTTCTGAGAGTTGTTCTCTGACCTCCACAACCCATCACGGCATGTGGGCACCCACCCATACCCACATCTACGAGCTAACAAACAAAACTTTATGAGACTTCATCCTGTGCTCTTAAATATTGTTCCTGAGTTAGAAACACACCTGCCTGTATTTCCCTTTGCCCTCCTGTTGGTAACAACTCCAATTAGAAGGAATTGGGAAAGGAGACCCCAAGCTTGTCTGCTGGATAACAATCTCAAGAAAGTGGACAGCAATATTCCAAGCTCACCTTTACCCTCCAGCTTCTGCTCCTATCCACTCCTCCTTCTAATCCCAGCTGCCTTTAGGTTCACCAAAGGAAACAAAACCCTTCTGGAAACAGTGCTTTTACACAACACTTTAACAGACCAATGACAAGGCTTGTCACATCATTCACAACAGTTAGCTAAGCANTGCTCCTGGGACTAGTCTTTTCCACATCTCAGCAAACTGTTTCTTTCACTTCTCCAAGTCAGGTCCTATCCTGATTCTGTATGTCTGTCTGCTGTTTTTTTTTTAACATAATCATCTAGAATTTATCTTAGAGACTGATATACAGTAGGATCTGCCTCTATTTTTCACCCAGTGAATTTTTGTCTTTTTATTTTAAAATAAACTTCTTTTCTAATGTGAAATGTTACCTTTCTATTAAGACTTTGTTTCTGGATCTATTTGGTGGGTCATTATGTTCCAAAGAGCTGTGTAATCTATCATTTTAAATCAAAATTGGATTCTAATGAAATAATTTTAATAACCAATTATAAAAACAATATATTCTACATGATTACTGTTATTCCTTTGCACATTTGAAGCCCTAACCTAGATGCAGTTTAACTAATCTCAACCATCTTTAGCAATGCTACAAACGGCCCTGCTCACATGANNTNGCTTACCTCGGAAAGACTGCTCATTTCAATTGCAGTTATCAAATTACTGTTCATGAGTGATTCTATTTCTATGAGCTTCTTATTCTGTGCATGTAAAGGAAAGACTTCTTTTAATTAAGATTCAAAGTTCNTTATAATGATACCACACATTTATGGATAGCATCAGTGTAAGACGACTCAGTTTTGTTGTTTTTTTGTTTTGTTTTCTTTTTTTGTATATTTATTTTATTATGTATACATGCTTGTCTGCACACCAGAAGAGGGCACCAGATCTCATTTTTGATGGCTGTGAGCCACCATGTGGGTGCTGAGAATTGAACTCAGGTCCTCTGGAAGAGCGGCCAGTGCTCTTAACCTCTGAGCTATCTCTCCAGCCCCTGAAGACTCAGTTTTTAAAAATTGTTGATTTTATATATTTTGAGACAAGGTCTCACACTGTAACCCAGGCTGGTCTAGAACTAACTACATAGCAGAGACTGGCTTTAAATTCAAGGCAAGTCTCCTGCCTCAGCTTCCAAACTACTGGGATTACAGACATGAAANCCCATCTGGTGACTGTTTTCAGTTGAGATCACATTAAGCTCAAATGCTACTGTAANGAACAGTCCAAACACCTCTACACACAGATATGCTGTGANCATTTATGACATCAGTTATAAATGATCTTTTATTTTCCTGTTTTCTCACTATCGTATATCACATGGAAAATAAACATAGCTGGTCAGCNGATGATTAATACGAATTTAATCATCAAAGTATTACAGGCCATTTTTCCATTTTAAACTAATTTCTACTCATTTTAGACCTAACACTACAATTACAACTTAGCTAAATACGAGCTCTCATTGCTCTGTCTGTAGTTGGAGGTTGCTTGTAGCCAATGAAATGCAAAAATTAAAGGAGAACAGAAATACTGTGGGAATTCCCTCTTCAATTCATTAGAGGAATTATGCTCACCATTTAAAAATGTATGAATGGGCCAAGTTTTGCTTATGGTGAGCAATCAAATGTTGATCACGGTGTTTTACTGGTTTGTGGAGCACACAGCATGCATTTAGAGTAAGATTTAAGATGTCTACTCTATTACCAAGAGGTACTGTCCTTTAGCATAGACTTCCATGGCATACTGACTTTCAATAATTCCCTACAACTGGAATTTAAAAAACATTTTTAACATTTCTATAGTACTGTAGTTAAGCTTCTATTTTAATATAGAGGCCAAAACAATACAATTTACATACCAAGTTATTTAGCTTTAGGCGAAGAAAGGTATTCTCAAAATTCAGTTTCTCTACTTCTTTTTGTAATAGCATCTTTTCGGTAGTAATTCTTCGAGAATTCTCTTTCTCTCTACTTAGAGCCCGAGCTAATGCTCTGTTGTTATGCTTTAAAGAGATCTTGAAAATAGAAGAATTGTCTGCAAAAACATTTTTTAAAAGTTAATATTGAACTTGTACTTTATATTTCTTTGATAAAATTTCACATTCCTTAGTAAAATAATTCCAGAGAAAAATGAAATTTACTTTATAAATATCAAATGACGGTTGGAAAAGAAAGGCAATACAAGTATACCTTTAGAGAAAAAAAATATACCCAGAGTCTGAAGCTGAAGAAACCAAAGCTAGAGAGAAGATAAAAAGCTGAGAGGCATGCAGCTGGGGACAGAGTGGTGGCACTGCAGACGGCAGTCACAAGGTAACTGTGATGCTGTCATCTGCCCGCCTCACTTCCCACCTTGACTAGAAGCAGGGTAGGAAGCTGACCTCACAGCTCTCACTGGAGACCCACAGGAGTGAGGCCAGCCAATCTGAAATGTTTACACAGGTTTCTGTGGCTCTGCAACTCAATAAAATCATCTANGCTCCCAAATACCNTTTCTTAACCCTCAAATGAAAAGACTGATTGTCTAGGACCTGTGGGATCTTCACCTCTATCCAAAAGATTTTACCTTTTCCAGTCANTGCCTGCAATCTAAACGACCTTTTTATTGAAAGGAAGTATGTCAATGTGGCTTAAATCACTACTGAAATGGTAACGAAGAAATTCTGTGAGGATTTGATGGTTATATTCACCTTAAAAGTATTATGATCCTCTAGTATAGTTAAATCATAATTATATTTTCATAATTTGGATTTAGATTCTACTACATGCCAATAATCTACCTATTCGCGCACGCACAGGTACACACGTACACACACACACACACACACAAACACGTTTGAGACAGGGCCTTGCTATGTAGTCAAAGGCTGTCTGTAAAATTGTGATCCTCCTGCCTCGGTCTGTCGAGTGCTGGAATTACAGGCATGAGCTAACACATCTCACTAAAATAAGTTTTGTTGGGGCTGGAGAGATGGCTCAGAAGTTAAGAGCACTGGCTGGTCTTCCAGAGGTCCTGAGTTCAATTCCCAGCAACCACATGGAGGCTCACAACCATTTATAATGACATTTGGTGCCCTCTTCTGGCTTGCAGGCAGGACACTATATACATAATAAGTAAATCTTTAAAAAAATAAGTTTTGTTAAATATAACCTTTTTAGATATTCAGAAAAAGTTTGGAAATCTGAAAAAGAAAAAGACTCCATAGCATGACTGTCTTTGGCACAGAGTAGTCTCACTCTGCTCTCCTTGGCATAGCCAAGAGAAACAGACCACAACTGGTAGGATTTCCGGAAGCTACAAAGAAGACATTTTCCTGCTGTTTTCCAAACGGTCTTGACAAATGAAGGAGGAAACGACCGTGGTGGGAGGGAGGACGGTTAATTCACAAGATTCACCTANAGGTCCTGATAGGAGAACACCATGATTTAAAGACACTTAGGAGTCTTGGCTCTGTCATACTTCATCAGTGTGACATCAGCAGGAAATGTCACTATGGAAGACATTCTCCAATGCAGCCAACATGGGCATAAATCATTTAGATAATCTGTGGAAGCAATAGAAGTTTATCCTGGGGAGTTTCCCGCCTCCATGTTTGGTGGTNGTTGTTGTTTTGGAGGTTCTGTTTGTTCNTTTGCCTTCCTGACATCTTACTGCCAGGACTCATAAAATCTCATTTTCACAGTATATAGTGCTTCCTTGGTGACTTTAGCCTATAGAAAATNATGGACCACCACATCTCATCTTGGCTGAGCACCTCTAGATTACTCATTACCTGCTACAGCATGCCAAGTCAAATCTTTCACTCTGTTTAGCTCTTTTCCACTGAAGCCACACTGACATTGTCTTTGCAGGCTAAAGGTAGCCGCTTGGGGACACCTCANCCACACTGCTTACAATTCAGTTATCACCAAGGGTAAATTAGCAAAACCATTCAGCAGAGGAGCCAAAAGCCATAGAAAAGATCAAATGGAAAAAGTACCAATTAACATTTTAGTAGTTTTCTATATTTGCTAAAATAAGGTAGTAAAAGAACCAATTCTTCAGAAAGGTAAAAGGTATGTGAAGCTTAAGATGAATGGCACTTACTTAATATTTTTGTTTTGATTTTTGAAGCAAGAGAAACATTCAACTTCGTCTTTGTAATTCTGTCTTTCACTCGTCTCTTAATTCCTGAGGTAACAGAGTTGTCCATCATTGGGTACTCCATCACTAAAGTGAAAGAAAAAGAAAGGCGAGGGTAGGGTGGGTGGGTGACTACAGTACTGATTAATAAGAGTAAAATAAAAGTAAACTGGTAACTGATACATTCTAAAGAACAACAATGATGACTTAAAATATAATGTGTACATGAATATTTGCAAACTCCTTTGCATAAAACCTGAAAATAGGAATTNATATAATGAGAACTAGTGAATTCTAAAAGGTAAATACTTTGTTTTGTTTTTCCATTCCAACCTGCATTATATGCCTGGCAGACATTATGGGCTAGGGACAGGTGACAGGATAGGGTCCCTGCTATCAAGGAAGGAATAATCCAGCATGAGACAGACACTGTTCTGCTACCACATGCAAAAGTATAACCTGAGACAGGTAAGAGGGGCTTGATGGAAGCCCAAAAGAAATGACTAATTCAAAGAGCGGAAAAGGGCTGGAAGAATAGACAGGAAATTATTAGATTACCTATGTCTACTAGGTTTACAGTATAAACAGAAACAGGAAGATAAATAATTATGCAATATGACAAGAATAATGTCTCTAACACACAAGATATTAGAGAAGTGGTTAATGCTGTCTGGGCAGAGAAAACAGATCAGAAAACCCTTCACTGAGGTACAGGTGATGCTGNGCTATATGCTTGAATGGGGCCAACCTCCCAAACCTATATTCCCTCCACAAGCCTCTCTGCTTCCACCTGCATATACCTATAAAATCCTGTCACCTGCACCTACCTACCCCTGATACTGCTGCTCCACCACTACCTGCTTTGAGTCCACAGAACTGTCTCACTATTCTTTTCATGTTCATCACAAGAATCCCTAGATTCCTGTCATCCTCATCTTCCTCCTCCCATTCTGCACATCCTGTAACTGGTCCTATAGGAGGCTGGAAAATGACAAACTCAGGCACCTGCAATTCCCAATCTATGCCATGTCTGCAGATTTAATTTAAGAATCCAGTGATGAGATTCTCATTTATCTACATATGTCTAATACCATCACAAGCATCTTCACAGGGAAGAACAGAGATTAGAGCAAGGCTGCCACAAGTCTTTGCTCAAATGTCACTTTCTTAATGAGGCTTCCAAGTTCAAAATAATTCATCACCTGTCTTCTACTGAAATGTAAGCTCCGTGAGGGCACAGATTTCTGTCAAGTTTGTCTGCTGCTGAACTCTTACTGACTCTTAGTGCATGGCACACAGCAGCTCCTTGGATAAACATTTGTGATAGAAATGAATATGAACAAATACAAGAACTTTTCAGTAGAAAAAAATCTGCTCAATGTTGAATGGTCATGTTTGAAAGGCACTGAACAGATGTTGGAAGTTGTCAAGCAAATAACTGGGAAGATGGCTCGGGGGAATTTTTGCAACAGGGAACAAGTCCACAGGAATGTTTCAACATTAAAGCTCAATTCTTCTAAAGTTTTGGCCAAAAGAAAATATAAAACAGCAGGNAAGCAGGTAGGCTAACTGCAGACCTTCACCTCTCCTTCTGCTCCTCCAAATCCAANAGCCTAGTCTCATCCCCAGCTCTGCAGTAGACTTCCTGCTGTGNCCTTTCCTCACTCTCTGACCTGATTCCCAGGGAAATAAACAGGTCCTGGTTAAATAACCCACTTTCCTCCCTCCTGTGGACCCCCTAAGACACACACCACCCCCAGCACATCTCTATTCCTAAGTGTCAGCTCCCAATACCCAGAAACACATTTTACCTGAAACCTCCAGTGGCCACACCTATCAGGACTCCAGGCAACACACAGCACCACACACTCCTAAGAACCAGAGAGGAAACAGAAACCAAGGAACAAAATACCCACCCAACAAAGACCAGACATCAGCAGCTAAAATTATTAGAGCCCAATCCCAATCCCAGAGCCCTATATGCCAGCATAAAAACACAACCAATAACAGCCAGGNCAATATGTCTTCACCAGAATCCAGCAACCCTACCACAGCAGGCCCTGGGTATTCCAACACAGCTGAAGCACAAGAAAAAGACCTTAGAACAGCCTTTATGAGTATGACAGAGCTCCTTAAAGAGGAAANGAAGAAATCCCTTAAAGAAATCTATGAAAACATAAATGAACAGTNGAAGGAAATGAATAAAACCATTCAAGACCTGAAAGTGGATATAGAATCAATAAAGAAAACCCAAACAGAGAAATCTGGAAATGAAAAACTTAAGAACTTGAACAGGGACCACAGAGGCAAGCTTCACCAACAGAATGCAGGAGTTGTAAGAGAGAATCTCAGGCATTGAAGACATGATAGAAGAAACAGATACCTTGGTCAANGAAAATGTTAAGTCTAAAAAAACTGGCNCAAAACATCCAGGAATCTGGGACACCGTGAAAAGACCAAATCTAAGAATAATAGGAAATATTTTCAATAAAATCATAGAAGAAAATTTCCCTAACCTAAAGGAGATGTCTATCAAGGTACAAGAAGCATACAGTACACCAAATACACTGGACCAGAAAAGAAAGTACCCTTGCCACATAATAATCAAAGCACTAAACATACAGAACAAAGAAGGAATACTAAAAGCTGCAAGGGGAAAAGACCAAGTAACATAAAAAGATAGGCCTACTAGAATCTCACTTAACTCCTCAATGAAGACTCTAAAAGCCAGAAGGGCCTGGATAGATGTCTTGCAGACTCTATGAGACCANGAATGCCAGCCNAGACTACTATNTCCAGCAAAACTTTCAATCACCATAGATGGAGAAAATAAGACATTCCATGATAAAACCAAATTTAAGCAATATCTGTCTACAAATAAATCCAGCCCTATATACTAGAAGGAAAATTCCAACCTAAAAAGGTTAACTACACCCAAAGGAACACAAGNAGTAAATAAACCCAGANCAGAAAATATAAAATCAAATATGATTACTATCCCATAGACAGTAGACTATAAAAGCACATAGCAATAAAATGCCTGTCACCTCTAACACACTTGAAAGTGAACCAAACATAAAAGCCAAGTCTCTCAAATACTTCAGTCAAAAAAAAAAATTAAGTTTCAGCTGAATTTTCCTTCCCAATTAGCTGATTCCGACGCAGTCCCCTTTTTAATAAACGGCGTTATCGTCCATCCAAATGCTTGTGTTAGAATCCAGAGTCTTCCAGTCCACTCCCTACACCAATGACTTCACCAAGCGGCTCTAACAGAAGCCAGGACCAGGTCCCTTGGGGTATGGTTCCAGGGTGAGTTACGATATAGACACCGAAACATTACAGGCAATGGTTCGGGGTGTTTTGGTGTCCTAGCGCGAACATTTTATCCCTATGATCTTAACATCTATAAGTCTCAATTCCCAAGTATATTAAGTTACAGGAAATAAAGACCAAGTTCCTCGTAGGTACTGAGCTAATGGATGTGAAGTACCTGGAATGGGGACTGATGATGGGTTCGCACTCATGATCCGTTCATTATTACTCTGCAGCTCTCGTCCGGCGGCGTGCCTCACCTCTGTAAAAACAAAACCCCACGGCCAGTTCTCATGAATTAGATCCTTCGTCTAGAGAACGTCCCAGATCCAAGCCAAGCTCTCGGTTCTCTGTTCTAAACGAGCTAGGCGGAGGCTCAAGCCCTGGACATAGCATCCCTACGGAGCTCTCGGCGCGCAAGCAGACGGTACAGACCGGTCACGGGGACCCAGACCCCTTCCCGCGGGGCACTGACCTGCAAGCTGGTGGTGGCTCGACCCCTCGCCCAGCTGCGACCTCAAATGCAGACCGGAGGTTACCGCCCCGATCCCAAGCCGGCTCTCCTGGCCCTGCGAGCCGCCGCCGAGGGAACCGGCCGAGAGGGGCTCGGGCTCCGCAGGCCGCGGCGGCCCGGCCGGCCTCACCGGGGCCGACTTACCGCCCCTTCAGCTTCGGGGACCGCACACGCCCGGGGAGCTCTACGATCCACCCAGGTTTAAACTCCGCGGCGGTTAGCGGTTGACGCGACAGCCAATCGGATTCCGAGAAGGCGGCGCAAAGGCGCGCTGTTACCCGGAAGTGGAAGGCGGAAGGGGCGGGACTCGCGGAGGAGAGCCGAGTGGGCGTGGCTGAGAGCCGAGTGGGCGTGGCTGAGCGGGCCCGGGGCTCGCAGCCTGCGGGAAAAGGGCTCCCCGAGATTGTGAGCCTGCGGTAGGTGTTTCCACAAACTCTGGTGGGAAAGGCACTCGCCGCCGATCGATCCGATACCCGAAAGTTTGTCAGGCACCTCTTTCTCAGGGCTTGTGCTGTTGTTCACTGTGAGATTACTCCCTGCGTCCAGTTTCTGCATCTTTGCCTTNCAATGGTGATCCTNGCTTCTTTGCCCTTCACTTAAAAGCCTTTCTCATTTTGTGCTTGGAAGAGCAGCGGTGATACTCCCTTTTAACAGAAGACTGGCATTTCTGACTATCACAACTGTATTTTAAAACGTGTTAGTCTCTTTATTTTCCAAGTCAGTTTGGTTCCTTTCACNAATTATTAATAATATANATGAAGAATTTANAGAAACTATAAAATAACTTGCTCTATTCCANNATNTTAAATAGGGAGTTNGAGAGATAGCTCAGAGGTTATGAGCATTTGTTGCTCTTGCAAAGGACGCAGTTCAGTTCCGTGCACCCACATGGTGGTTAACAACCCTCTGTAACTCCAGTTCCAGTGGATCTGATACCCTCTTCGGCTCTCTGTAGGCACCAGACACAATTATGGTGCACATACATACATGCAGGCAAAACATTTATACCTATAAAGTAAAATAATAAATCTTAAAAAAGCTTTAAATTATCCTGTCAACTTCATGTTTTGACTTTTTTTTAATCATTTGAGGACATTTGAACATTATTATGACTTTGCATCTTAAAGAGTATGGAATGGCAGCTTGCTTTATACATACTTTTTTTGCGGGGAGGGAGATAGGTAAACATCTTTAAAAATACATTTACAAGACAAAATGAAAAGCAAAATGCTGAAACAGTGAAAACCATTTGATCAAATTTGGGAATAACAGTGGACAGAGAAAGCCTAAATATAAAGAAGGAAACTTTAAATCTTTACGTAAATACCACTTAATTTTTTTAATTGGTGTATATTCATTGTACACAGTGCCAGGCTTCACGAGGACACATTTAGGTATATCATGCATTTTGACTGGATTCAATCCCTGTCCCGTTGCTCTGTTCTTCCCCTTCCTTTTCCGTCTGCTATTTGTTTCCTTCCTTCCTCTGGTCTTCCTTAGGCTTTCATGTCNTGTATGTGTGTGTGAATGGATTTATGTATCTATAAAGAATTCTAGTAACTACGAAATGAGAAAAATGTGATATTCTCCTTTCTGTGTCTGATTTGTTTCTTTAATATGTTGATCTCCAGTTGGAGCCATTAAGGAAAACATAGGAGAAACATTTCAAGATACAGACATAGGCAAGAACTGTTTTTTTGGTTTTTCAAATAGGATTTCTCTGTGTAACAAGCCCTGGATGTTCTGGAACTCTGTAGACCAGGCTGGCCTCGAACTCACAGAGATCCGCCTGCCTCTCCCTCCCAGATGCTGGGATTAAAGGCGTGCTCCACCACGCCTGGCTAGGCAAGAATGTTTTAAAAAGGATTCCAGCAGTTTAGAAAGAATACTAAGAATTGACAAGTAGGATTGCACGACATTAAAAGGCTGCTGCACAACTAAGGAAAAAAACTGAGTGAAGAGACAGCCTACAAGATGGATGAAAATCTTTGCTAACACATATCTCACAGAAGGCTAATAGCTGGAAGATATGAAAAATTTAAAAACTAAACATCAATAAAAGCCAAAGGGACCAATCAATAGCTAACAAAATGGATAAGCAGTTCTCAAAAAGATGAAGCCAGTGAGATGGCTCAGGGGGTGAAGGTGCTTGCTGCCAGGCTAATGCCCTGAGTTTGATCCCCTGGGCCCTAGACAGTGGAAGGAGAGAACCAACTCTTAGGTTTTAGGTGGCGCTCTTACCCTGCAAGGAAAAGTCACAAAAGACAGCAAACCCGCTAACAAGAGTTTTATTGAGAGAGAGAG
>LZPO01027942.1:0-15890 GCA_001675575.1 Neotoma lepida | reverse complement strand
GAGTGGGCGACGGCTTACTTCCGCGTCCGGCCCCGCGGCGTCGGGCGGCTGCGCCGAGGGCCGGGCGGCCGCAGGTCAGTAGGCGGTCGCCGCTCCGCCCGCCGGTGCGGAGGAACCGGGCGCCGGGTGGGTGGCGGGCCCCGAAGCCTTAGGGGCGTCCCGAGGGAGGCCCGGCCGCTCCGATGACACGAGCGCCTCGGCATGCTGGCGGGTCCGCCGGCCCAGGAAGACCCCGGCGGGGCCTGGCGATCCCCCCCACCCCCGGCCGCCCTGCCCGGTTTGGTCCGGCTGTGGCGGAGGGGCGTGAGCCCCCTGAACTGTGTTTCTTAAAAAGTGGAGTCGGCTCGCCGATCCCCGCCTCTCGGACTTTCTGGACCAGACCCTGCTGTGGCCGGGGGGGTCTGCCTTGTCAGCAGACCTACGTCCTCGACGGTTTGGTGCAGATGGTCGTGAGGGAACCCTGCCTTGACACCACCTGAGGCCTCAGTGGGTGCAGCTGAGCAGTGCNAGCCCCGGGACTGGCCTTGGGCTGCGGTCCCCAGATGGCAGCTGATAGTGAAGGGCCTAAATCAGGAGTCCTAGAGGCGGGACTGTTAAAGGGGATGGTCTGTTGGGTGCATCCATGAGCACCTGAGGCTGGTCCCTCAGGTTCCCTTGGCTGCTCTGGGTTATGACTGGCTCCACCGCTTACTAACAGGCAAGTTTGTGTGGACAACGCGTACACATCAGTGATTTTTTTTTTTTTTTCTTCTTTTGCCCCAGTGTTCTCATCTGTCAGTAGGGACAGTAATTCTTGTACGATAAAGTTTTTCTGTGAATTAGGTACTGTCTATCTAGTTCTCTTGTGTACACAGCAAGCATTCAGTAAATGGGAGTTACCGAGTATGACACTGCCCTTGCTTATCTTGAGCTTATGGGGAAGAAAAATAAAAATGAAGTAGAGATTAAGCACATGGGGTAAAATCTGTATAAGAGTTTGTGCAAGGATTCTAACGCTGCACAAAATGAAACGAGGCTTATCTAGGAACAGGAAAAACAGAATTCTGGGGAGCAGGTAATTCTGGACAGTGAACTGTCCCATGCCTCACGATTGAATGCAGTGCTACTCCAGGACTTTGAAGCAGCAAGAGGTCCCCTCAGTAAGTGGTTTTGGAAGACTGAACCTTATTGGATTCCTAATGGTTTTTGTCTGTTGTCCTTCCTCGGATTCTGATGGTCTCCTCCCATTTTATTGGCATTTGGTGAAGTTGGTGCCTCTGGGGAAGGATTTTAGTTGATGCAGTTAGTAAAATTGAGTCGGTATGGATGTAGTTGAGTTTGGCAGCCATTTTAAGACTTGCTATGAAAGTTTAGATACTTTAGGTTCTCAATGGCGGGCAAGAGCCCATTTCAGATTAAGAAGAGAACCATAGTCGTTTGTTAACAGTCTTCAGAATGGATAAAGAAACATTAAAAAAAAACTTCCCTAAAGCTTTGGCCATTTTAGAATGAAAGAGCTGGATGACTGACAAGCCATCATCCGTAGATGTAAAGCAATCTGGCAACCTGTATAAAAAGAACTCATTTTTGGACATTTTGTTTATTTTTATGTATGTGGGTATTTTGCTGGCAGCTTATCTATCTGTGNGCCATGTGCACTCTGACCACAGAGACCAGAAGAGGGTATCAGATCACTTGGAACTGGAGTTACAGACAGTTGTGAGCCATATGGTGCTGGGAGTTGAACCTAGGTCTTCTGCAAGAAGAGCCACATGCTCTGGACCATGGGCCATCCCTCTAGCCCTCGGTATAAATAAAATCCTGATCCCAGTCAACAAATGATATATTACTTAATTATATCAGTAACTACGATTTAAGGATTACANTTATCGCTAGTTTCTGCTCTGTTTCCTTAATCTCCAAAGTTTGTCTCAAGTTTCTCAGTGTATACCTTATAGGAAATTTTGTATCATCATGTATAATTTGTCATTTGCTGTATAGTCAGTCCACCACGTGCGTTTTATATGTTACCTTAGTTCCCTGGAGATCTTTGGACCATTGCTGCCTCCATTTTATAGACAAAGAAACAAGACGATAAGCCATTTACCNAAGAACCCAGANATTGTAATTGGTGAAGCCCTGTGGCTCCCTGTGTTACATACTGATCTCCTCAGTCTAGATGGTTCCGTCAGACTTGTTAAAAACATACATGAGTGCCAGAGATCACAAGCATGTCTTGCCTTGGCTTTCCATGTGCCTGACTGTGCACTGTCTTGTACAATTCTTTAAATAGTTATTTATAATTTATACATTTATAATTTATAATTATATGATTTATAATTCCTGGATATTTATAATTCCTCAGACACAAATTTTCTCAACTTAGCATAGTGCAGATAACTTTCATATCACACAAAAAAGAACCTATTTAAACAATATTAAAATATATTTATCTTATCCATTTGTTTTTTCAGCAAGGTCAGTGATATTTATCCTTTGTTTTTACAGAGGTCTGGGACTGCAGTTGTTTCAACCTTTCTGAAAGCTTAAGGCAAAACTTTGGGAGTCCAAGGGGGCCATGGCAGGCCACAAAGCAGAAGAACTGCTAGATATTCTTCGGCTGAACGTGGGTGGCTGCGTCTACACAGCCCGCCGGGAGTCTTTGTGCCGCTTTAAGGACTCTATGCTGGCTTCCATGTTTAGTGGTCGATTCCCTCTGAAAACAGATGAATCTGGTAAATGTCTAAAGTCTGGAGCATGAATGTGAATATTCATTGAAGTGGGGGTCTATTTTAAATTCCTTTTGATTTTCTTAATTGCATTAGAATGTATTATATTAGTCTATTAATTAGAATGTATTATATTAGCCTATTGATTAATGAGCTCATTAGGACTGTATGGAGATTCGCTAAGTACATAGAGAAATTAAATAGCAGTGTTTGAAGTCAGTGGTGCAGCTCCTGAATGTTGACAAAGAAGTGAGACGATACAAAGGCCAACCGTGACCTAATTATGGGGATTACTATGTTTTGAAAGTTGTTACTTTCATGTGACATTCTGGGTGATGGTACTGAGGCTGCCTATATACCATCTTCTCTCTGTATTCTTCAGGGAAGAAAAAGTGTTTCCCTGGAGAAGCGGCTATCCTCATAGCTGACAACAGCCACTGTAGAGTCAGTGTTGCACTCCATGCTTGGTCCACTGTGTACGTTTGTGTGAACTGATGTGCATGCTTGGAAAATGGAGAGTTCAGATTGTGGGTTAGTCAAGCACGGAGAACCAAAACTGATAATCTGCACAATTGTCTTCTTGGAACTGTTTTCTAGGGGCATGTATTATTGACCGTGATGGACATTTATTTAAATACATTTTGGATTATCTCCACGGAGAAGTTCAGATCCCCTCGGACGAGCAGACTCGAGCTGCCTTGCAGGAAGAGGCCGATTATTTTGGCATCCCTTATCCGTACAGCTTGTCTGACCACTTGGCCAATGAAATGGAGACATATTCTTTAAGGTCAAATATAGAACTTAAAAAGGTCTTGGCATTTTCTCAAGTTTTAAAATACATATGTATTATGCACAAAGCAGTATGTTATTTTGCATAGTTGGTGATGTCACATGCACCAAGCATGAGGCAGCTTGTAATAATTTCTTAGCATGTTTCTTAATTGCGCCTACTCATGTTTAAAGGTCAGAATTAATTCTAGGGACAAANCTTTATTAAGTTTATGTACCTGGCTGGAGATGTAACGCTTCTGATTCTTTTTTAATAGAACTATTCTTCTGAAGTTGTTATTTTGAGACCTGGTCTCACTATGTAGTCCTAGCTGGCCTGGAATTGGCTTTGTAGACCAGACTGGCCTTGAACTCACAGAGATCCACCTGCCTCTGCCTCCTGAGTGGTGGGATTAAAGGTGCATACCACTACACTTGGCTTCTGAAGTTCTTTTTAAACTAGAGAAATACTGTCATTAATGAGGGTGTGGTGGTATTATTTTATTTACTAAGATAACTTGTTTTTAAAAGAATTGTTCTGCTAAAAATAAACTCTTACCTNACTTAGTGAGTATAGCAGTTTGTCTTGTTAAGACATGCTGAGATCACTTTGAGATCAGCAAATGTTTACAAAAGGACATTTTTATTTTATATTGCATTTTAAAGATCTGTACATGACTTGAAAAGCTTTATTATCTATGTCCTATTGATGGGTATTTGTTGCTATTTCGCACATAAAACCATTATTTNTCTTGTCAGTTGTTGATCCTGAAAATTGATANGAGCTGATTGGAGCTTTAGATTTTGGTGTCAGTTCAGGAAGCAAGCTGATGGATGGTTGGTTATTAGGGGTGCAGCACAAAATCCCTTTTAGGGATTTTTTTGGGTGTATGAATTCTGCTATTGATATTTCATACATTTAATTGCCAAGTGAGAGTCTTGATAATACAACTTAGGGCTTGATAATGCAAAATAGGGCTAGAAAAGCCTTGCTGGAAGATTAGGGAGGGTTAGCATTCATCTTCCGAGTCCCAGCTCTATAGTCTCTGGCTCTTGATTAGTACTGAAAAAGGATAAAGTGTGCCTACATTTATTCCAATAGCCAAAACCCATTTATTTCAAATGTTGTGGCANGTATGGCATTGTAAAGGGTCATGGAGCACTAAGAAATGGAATCCAGTTTGCCCGAGAGCAGTTTATAGTGTAATTTGGAATTCTCATAGATGCACACCTAAGATCAACAGAGGAGTTATGTAGCAGTATTAAATGAAAGTGCCCTGTCTTCCTTAGTGAGTAGGTAAGTGGTAGGTGTCATCTTCATGTCGCCTGCTCTCCCAGACACTAAGGATCTCTCAGTAGACACAACAGACAGAGATGCGTATCTTGAATGTGTTAGAACAGCAGTGCCATTTCTCACAGGGAAGGCCTCTGCCACAGTCCTGGGAGGAGTCACTTGTTGTGTGTCCTTGTGTTGGCACAGCTGGACTTACCACCATGTGGTAAGCTGATAGCTCAGTTGTGTCTGTCTTCTGCATTAGCTATGAATTCCGAGTGTTTGGACTATACCTCTTCTTCACTCTAGGACCTAAGAGTGCTCAGGAGATGGTGGGTACTTACTATGCAGTGTGTAAGTGCCAGATGAGTTCAGACGCTGCTGGGCCACGCCATAGCTGCCTTGCTGTGTAGAAAACAAGTTCATTTGATTAATCTGAAGTTGGAATTTAGAGTTAAAAATAAGGACCAGCTAATAGAAAGAAAAATGGAGGTTAAGTGAGAAGTTTGAGAAGATATTCCAGTGAGGAAAGCGAAGATCTAACTTTTAGTTATTATGTGAAGATTCTAAAATCAGAAGTGATGATGGCAACCAAAAAGAAGAGATAAAAGAGAAATTCTGTGTGGAAAAGTATTCTCTCTAAATGAAAAGTTGTTGAGATTTTTGTTGTTGTTACAAAGAAAAAACCTCCCTCTAATTAATTCATTTATGATTTATGTTTATAGGCTAAGTTAAAATTTATGATCTTTTTATTTCTCTTTATGACCAGCTCGAATTTTTGCTTTACATAAAAGTAATGTAGCATATTTATCTTTTGTTCCATAATTAAATCTAAGTTTATATATATATATGTATTTGCTTTAGGCCTTAACAGACTTCTGTGATTCATATGGCTTAGTTTGCAATAAACCAACAGTGTGGGTTCTCCACTATCTTAACACATCTGGTGCCAGCTGTGAGAGCAGAATTATCGGTGTCTATGCTACAAAAACTGATGGGACAGATGCCATTGATAAGCAGCTGGGAGGAAGAATTCACAGTAAAAGCATTTTCAAAAGGTATGTTNGGATATAAATGTGAAAAAGAACAAAATAAAGTCTTGGTGTNTTTTAACCATTTTAAGAATTGTTATTATGTAAAATACTGTGCTTGATGACANGAGGCTGTGGGCCTGGCTCAGTGCACAGAGCCCTCAAAGCTGTGGGATGGCTGCTTCTGGAGTGGGTTTGCATTAAACCCTTTGCACAGAGACTTTAGTCCTGGCCTTTTGCAGGGTCAAGAACAGTGGTTCTCAGTGCAGTGAGCCTCCAGTCCCATGATACGCCTCTATAGAGTGAAAAGGAAGAAAAGCCACATTCCTAATATCTCCTCTAACCACAGTGCGGGCAAAGCGCTAGCCCAGAGTCACCAGGCCCACNGAGTGACCCAGGGCCAGACTGAGCAGTCCCTTTCAGGGTTAGGCTTCTATGACTTGGACATGTTAAATTCTTACAAGTTGTTGTCTTCTTATAGTCCTGTAATATTATTTGTACTGGTAAAGTCACTTAGCATATTTTCTAGCTTCTATATGTTCTATGGGAGAGTGAAGTGGGTCACATACTAGTCACTAATCCATAGCCATATAAGCTTGCTTTCAGATGACAGAAGTACTGTCATTTCTGAATCCTTTCCAGGCAATAGTATTTCTGCATAAGACATCCAAGCACCTGGTGTGACGCAGGGAAAATGGCGTCAGAGCTGGATCTTTTGTAATTAGTTAGCTGGTTTTGTTTTGTTGGCTTTTTGTTTGTTTGTTTTTGAGACAAGTTCTCATTATCTAGCCGTGGGTGACCTGAACACAGAGATCTGCCTGTCTCTGCCTCCTGAGTGCTGAGCATGCACCACTATGCCCAGCTAGATATATAAAATTTTAAAAATGTTTTAAAAATATATTGATGTATTTTCATATTATGGAATTGACAAATGCTGCTGTGAAAAGGAGGCCAGATTTATATCAGACTATGATGTGATCTATCAGTGCACACCTAAGCTTAGGGTCACAGAGGAACAACTTGGTGCTTAGATATTTTTTAATTTGATTATCAAGTATTTATTGAGCATATGTTAACTGGATATAGACAGACACATTCATACATAAATAGTAGATTTTCATTACATTTTTGCAATGTTTCTAGAGAGGCGGGAAATAACGTTCAGTACATTTGGAGCTACTACTCAGTAGCTGAGTTGAAGAAAATGATGGATGCCTTTGATGCCTGGGAAGGAAAAGGTACAGTACAATTCTTTTGTTTCATGGACCCAGGTGTGCTTCTCTATCTGTCTGTCTGTCTGTCTGTCTCTCTCTCTTCTTTTTGAGACAAGGTCTTCTGTTGTAGCTCAGGCTGGCCTGGAGTGTACCCTATAGCTTAGTGCAGCTAGCCTGGGACTTGGGGCTAGCCTGCTCTGCCTCTCACAAGCTGGGATTTTAGGCTTCATCACCATGAGGTCAATCCCCAAACATAAAGTAAGAGTAAATGTGGCGTCTCTTAATTTCTCCACATCCCTTGTTTTGTCCTTCCCTCCNTCTTCCTCCGCCCCCCTCTTCCTAGGAGTACACCTTTTAGTGTGTCAGCTGTCTGTCATCGTAAGGTGCTATCAAGGCAGTTTGCTTTCAAGTCTTTACACCCATGTATGAGTTGCTAGATATTATTATCTATTTGTAACTTGGTGACGTCAAGTGTGGTTCTCTTTGTTATGCTTACTTAAATTAAATAGGAGTTTATTTAGACCTGTAGAGTAGCTGGCAGCGCTCCAAGAAGTGTGCTTCTAACCTGANCATAAGATGTAAGCAGNGGAGGCTGGTGACATGGCTTAGCAGGTAAAGGTGCTGTTCACCAAGCCAGATGATCCANGTTTAATTCTTAGAAGCCACATGGTGGAAGGAGAGAAATGACTCCTGTAACTTGTCCTCTGACCCCCACTGTAGACGGTGCCATGTCCATGTCCACACAAGATAAAAAAATGTTTATGAAAAAGGAGAACNAATGAACAAAGACTGGAATTGACTGGACACGTGGCTCACGCCTGTGTGCTCAGCACTGAGGAGGCTGCNGCAGGAGGCGCACTGAGTTCAAGGCTAGCCTGGGCTATATAGTGAGTTTTAGAGCAACCAGGTTTAGATAGTTAGANTCTGTTTGAAAACAAACAACTAAAAGTATCAGGTTGAAAATGTACTGATGCATCCTGAATTATCATTCTGAGTTTTGGATTAGGAGAGATTTTGATTTTCTGTTTTGGGGGTTGGTTCTGGGGATCAAACCCAAGAACTTCATGTTCACAAGGCAAGCAAGCACTCGACCAACTGAGCGGTGTCCCCAATCCTTGATTTTCATGTATCTACTTTTCTAGATTTTCCAGGTTATGTACAATGAATGNAAATCATTTATAGGCAGGAAAGAAAAGGTTGTAGTTGAGTATGGTAACTCCAGCCTGTAATCCCAGCACTGGAGACAAAGGCAGGAGGAGTGCTAGCTCGAGCCTAGCCTGCTGGACTGTGTAGCAGTAAGCCATCTCAGAATACCAGCGTTAAAATAAGTCTCTGGAACCAGTTGCAGGGACACATCCCACAAGAGANCACTACTCAGCAGTGACACACACGCACACCATGTTTATCTATGTGTCAATGGGGATAAAATCTTGACAGAGCACATTAAAGACACCAGGCGCAAGTGCGACTATTCTGTGACTCATTTCTGTGACATTCTGGAGAAGTCAGAACTAGCTCTAGAAGGGAAGCACCAACTTGGAAGTGGTATGAGGAAACTTATATACAGATGAAATTCATTGAACTGGGTCCCTTAAAAAATAAGTTTTATTTTATGTAAATTTTATCATAAATTTGACTTGAAAAGTCAGGCTAACTTAATGGACCAGGTTTAGGAATACTTTTGTAGCAGAAAATATAGGTTTGGGAATAGTAGTCAAATAGTTCCAGTGTTGGCCTTAATGAGGTCATTGAGTTCTTGAGGATTAGATAGATCNGTTATATATAAAATTTTATATGCTCAGTTTACTAAGGTAGTCATGTTAACAGGACTTTAATGACTGAAAAAGCCACTGATCTCATTCTGGGGACTTGAGAGCTATTACTGTAAAAAATAAAACAATTTTTTATTGAAGATTATTCTTTAGCTATTTTTTATGTATGTAATTTTTGTGTTTTTGAGTGAAGTGGAGTCACATGATGTAGAAAGAACTAATTTAGAATGTATATGTATCAGTGGCATTTGCTGCATATAACCTGTTGAGCAGCCACCAGCTGTCAAGTTCCAAAGCCTTTCATCATCCCTGAGGGAACCCCAGTGCTCTCCTCTCCACTCTCTCTTGCAGCCCCTCCCAACCCCAGCCTTCTTTCTGTCAAAGTGAGTTTACCTGTCCTGGATATTTCATAGAAAAGGGGTCACAAAATATGTGACCTTTCACATCTGACTTCTCTTACTTAGTATAATACCTTTGAGGCTCAGAAGAATACAGTTTTAAACTTTGAATCAGAGGGGATCAAATTTAAAAAACGGAATGAATTCGGCTAAAATCTTGGCTTAATTTATTAGCTGAGATTATTCTTGTTTAAAAGTTTGGTTTATTTTTTGTTTGTGTGTGTTCCCACATGTGTGCACGTATCTGCAGAACCAAAAAGGGTTGTCAGATTCTGCTGGAGCTGGAGTTCCAGGCGTCTGTGAGCCACTTGACATGGGTCCTGTGAACTCGATATAGTCCCCTTAAGAGCAGCAAGTGCTGTTAACTACGGAGCCATATCTGGTGACAGTGGTTTGCAGGGTCTTTCACAAATAGATCCAGTCTGATGGTCACAGTAGCCCAATGCAGCAGAAAAAGCAGGGGTGTAACCACCATTGCATCCATCCTTTACATCCTTAACCAACACTGCAACTGTTTGTAAAGCCCCAGAGGTTTTCAGAGTGCTTAACCTGTTCCAAACATTTCAGGGTTATTAACGTATTTAATGATCACAGCAGTCATGCAGGGTATGTACTNTGATAATTAGCATTTCACTTAGGATGAGAAAATAACTTTCCCAAGGTCACATAGTAAGTGACAGAGTGAGAGTTAGACACTGGGTCAGAGCCTGTGCCCTTAACCAGCTTACACCCAGTCACTTGAGCATATAATTGAGCCACTTTTTAGGCCAGGCAACCATAGAGCCCATAAACCCAGCTCATGAGCTGTGTCACTCTACTGCCCTGGAGCCACTAGTGAGCACCTCCTGTTAGTGTTGTGCATACCTCCATTCATCACCTGAGAGGAACGAGCTACAGACAGCTTCTGGGCAGTCTTAGACAACACAGTGTTTACCCGGGATCTCTTAATTATCTTTTTATCTTCAAGGTGTAAGCTACTGGCGTGTGCCCCATGAGCTCATAGAGTGTTGGACTCTGGAAGAGCGGCCTTTACATGGAAGCCTGCGTCATATGGCCCCCATCCGAAAGAGGTCATGTGTGATTCTATTTTATTTTCAAATCTGTAGTTGATATTTTTTGTCATCATCATGAAGGGGAAATGAATAATAACTCTTGACTTTACTAAGCTTATTAATCACCTACATGAATATTCTACATTATCATTGAAATAATGATCTCAATAAATTAAAAAGTTACCAAAATGATGAAAAGGTCTAGTTGTGCATGTGAGGTATGTTCTCGTTAGGAGAAAGTGGATGTAGGAAGGTGGTGGACACTGGGAATGCTGTGGTAGGCGTTTACCCCCACAGAAGTGAAATCCCAGGCTTTCTTGGCAGTAGTCAAAAGTCCACATAGGCTTAGTACTTGACATTTCCTGTGGCTTCTGAATTCTTTTCTTTGCTTTTTTTCCCTTGTTCTTTTCTATTGCCACAAATAGCATTTTTATTTGGTAATATTTTTTAGCATTAAATTCACTCCATAGCTGTGTCTTTAGCTGTATCTTAAGTGCATATAAAATTGTATTTCTTTTTTAATGTCTCAGTTTTATCCATAGCATCAGGTGGTTTTGTTTCTTGATCACGTGTTCTGAATTTGATTTCTAACTGGAATTTTAAACCTGCTTTCCTGCTTTTGTCCTCTGGATTGTTCAAACAAATGAAGAGAACTTGATGCAGTTTTTAGTAATCATCTCTTTGCAACATTTTATTTTTTTAAAAGACACTAATCATATTATCATTTTGTCATTNGAACTAGCAGCAAATGCCGAGCCTAGAGCAATCGTTCTCAACTGGGAAGGATTTTTTGTATAACTCCCCTCCTCAAAATATTTAGCAATGTTTGGGGTTTTTTGGTTGTGCTGTGTAGGAAGGTGGATGCTACTGGCGTCTTGTAGGTAGAGGCCAGGGATACTGGCATATATCCTACCGGTGGCCTTCCCCAAAGAAAGAATTATTTTACTGACAGTGATTGTACCAAGGTGAGAGACTGGTATAGAGTCTAGTTAGACAGGAAACAAAGCAGACAGGAATGGCTGATGGTGACCTCCTTCTTTGTCAGTAATCTTTTCTCTGGGATTTTAAGATGCATCATTTTTTGATTTGTAGACAAGATAATGAAAGTGATGTACAATTATGTTCAGTAGCATTTTAAAGCTGAGTACATTATATTAGCATTCTTTGCTGTGTATGGAAATTTTCATAAAACTAGGCTATGATTCTGTTTCCAAGGACAAGTGTTCACCATGCTGCAGCTGCTTTTAGCCCCCCAAAAGCACTGAGAGGCTTGTGCTCCCTCTGTGTTCAGAAGTGTCTTGGGACAGGAATCCGGTGGAAAACCAGGGCAGAGCAGGCAGGACTGTCACAGTTTTAAGGTCCATTTTGTCAGTGTTTTCCCTTTAGGCTGTTTATAATGAGTGGTCGACTCAGTTCAGGACTCTTTGAGTAATTTGTTCAGTACTTTTCATATTCAAAAATACCTAACTTTAGAATGGACTTGACTGTTGTAGCAAGACCCTAAACGTGTCTCATGGCGTGCAGACTCTACGGGTCAGGACACCGGCGATTGGCAAACACAGCTGTAGCAGCTGACACAGGTGCCTTTCCTGAGGCCCTCCAGCCCTTTCTGTGTCAGCAGGGATCTTAAAGCTCAAGTTGGAGACTAGCAATTATTTGGCTGTAAACCCCCTTTTCTTGTCAATAAGCTTGTAAATTCTGCAGTTCTTAGGGGAAAAAAAAGCACTGAATATTCTTGATTATTGTGTGGATCACAGCAGAGCTCTTGGGAACAGGTGATACGTAGTCCAATTCTTAATCAGCACTCCAGACTCTCACTGGTTGAATTATGTGTGATTTGAAGATACAGATTGTAAAGCCATTGAAACAGTCTCCAGGAAACATGTTACTTTATAGTTGACCTTGGTGGGGATGAGAGATGAGGTAGGTTGCTGTCTAAAATGCTATCTATAAACTTATTGTTTATTATTATTATATTATATATAATTATATTATTATCACTTATTATTATAAACTCTATTATCTNTCTATAAATGTATTGCCTCTTTTTGTTAAGCCTGAATGTGAGCTTTGGAGACAGAGTAAGTACTGAAAGAGNATGCTTCTGTGTTTCCAGGCGGCTGCTGACCCTCAGGGAAGAGGACGAAGGTGTGAACTGTAAGACTGGTCCTAAGCCAGTCAGATTTTTGGGTCCTTCCACAAGCACCCAAATTAAAGTCAAGAACTCTGCTTCTGTGAGAGTGTCACCTGTCAATGCTGCCCAGATCTCCTCTCAGGCCACAGCAAACCGGTCTCAAAGAGGCAGCTATGGAAAGGCAGCCCAGTGCTCTGTGGCCACGGGGACATCTGGGCATGCTCCTGCTTCCCCTCATGCCCAGAGTGCTGAGAACCAAGCCACACAGCCACCACCAGCCAAGGTGCTCCTCTCTGACAAGAAGTCTCCGCCCCACCGAGTGATCAAGCTGAGGAGGACTCCACTGTGTGTGGGGCCTTCCCTGCCTACCCCCTCAGCAGGGAGCCAGGCAGGCTTCCCCCAGCAGCCTTCTCCACAGGCTTCCATCACTTCCAGTGTGCGGACTGAGACCAGGGAAGACCAGCCTGATGGATAAAGTGGACTGGAAACTGCCTGTCTGTCCTGCAGCTTCCAGCGCGCTGATTCCAACAAGTGAGCTCTGTTCTTGCTGGCAGAAGGGGAAACCCATGTGGATGTTTAGGGTTATTACAGGAAAAGTGAATTCCATGACGTGGGAGTGGAGGAGGAGACTCGGTGCTNGCAGTTATTACTTACTTTATGTTTTTCTAAGGTTGTCTGTGTGCAATTTGGTTTCTAGTTTTTAATTTTAAGCCTTATTTAAATGGTTAATCACTAGAGACATCCCCCTTTTTTTTGCAGTGATATTAGCTACTTTTGTAATGTTACTCCTGTAGTCCAAGGGTAGGAGTGAGGCCTGGCATAGGTTCCTGGCAGATGCAGAGGGGGACCAGTGCTGGCCACATTGTGTGGTGGCCAGGAAGTCGCAGAGGGAGTGTATCCACAAGCTGCTCATAGTTGCTTTTCTCCAAAGACAACAAGTGATGGGGAAAGAAAGGGAAGGAATATAGTTACAGACAGACTTGGACTCTCACTCGATTGGGCCGTTTTCTTTCCTAGGTTGGCTCTTCACTTAGATCCGTTAGCAGATGCAGTCACCACAAGGGGGTGCATGTGGTAAGAGCTGTAGAATGGGTTTGGGAATGATTCAAATTTTAATTTGAATAGTGAAGTTTTGAAGTGCTTTGAAAAAGAGAAGTTAAATAAGTTTAACTTTTTAACTCAAGTTCATTTGTTCTTAGAAGTGACCACTGAAGAGTCCTTCTGATTATACACTATGTTTTATGCATACAATTTCCATATAACTTGAATTTCATATTTTTAAACAAAATATTTTGATTAATCCTCTATTTTTTCATGACCATTGAATTGGATGTGCTTACTCTTATATATTATGTTTGGTAATTGGATTGTACATTTCTACTTTTCATGAGCACTGTGCGTCAGTGTTTTAAAGACGGTTCATTGGGCAGTGTGCTCCTTACTCGGGTCCTGGGCATGTACTTGCATTGCTTTGAAAAAGTGAGGCAGGTATACTCATGATGTTTCCTTTTCAATAAATAAAATGTTTCCACAAAAAGGTGGCATTTTCTGGGACTACTTATTTAAACTTGGCATCCTGCAGTAGTTGAGAGCTTACTAATTTATGTAGGGTTTCTACTCCTGTTTCCAAAATTACTTTGTCCTGCTAATCCATGAAATAATAAAACCAACTTGAATAAATATCTCATGGTGCCTAAGAAGGTGGTTTAGCTGGGTAAGAAGGCTTTTAACTGAAGATCCATAATGACANCNTGGAACATGTAAGCTATTTAGTCACCTTTAAAACCAGTGCTATTTTAGAGAACTCAAGCAACTTGAAAATTAAAGGTGAGTGAGTTCTTGGGACTACCAATTTGGACATTTTGAATTGCTAAGCTGTCTCTTATACACATCTAGATGTGTATAAGAGACAGATTTTAGAGAACTCAAGCAACTTGAAAATTAAAGGTGAGTGAGTTCTTGGGACTACCAATTTGGACATTTTGAATTGCTAATTCATATATAAGAAAAACTTTACTAATGCACATAAAATGCATGTTTTATATCAAGGAGTATTGGGGTCCATCCCCTCTATAGTCCTTTCCCAGAGTTCTAGAAGAGATGCTACCAGCAGCAAATTAATTAATTTGAGGGGTTCTCGAATAAATCTACATACACGAAACTCTTTAGTCCAGTCACTTTATTCTTCTAAGTCAAAATCTTTCTACACAGCTTCAGTCCTGTTCTCACACTTAGCCCCTCTCTGTCCCTTCCTCTCCTGTCCTCTCGTTGTTCTAAGTTCCTTCCATCTTCATTCCCTCTTCTCTCTCCAGTCCAGTTTAAATACACATACCATCCACAGTTGTCTGGCTCTGCCACTTTCTGCTCGGGCTGGGCAAGTCTGCTTGGTAGCTAGGAAGCCTGCATCTTGATGCACCTGGCGTGTGAAAGCCCTTTTGTTCTGAGTTAATTGTTGAAGGAGAAGTCTAGAGATACCACTAGGGCTATGAGAGAAAGCGGGGGTAAGCTTACTTTGCACAAGAAGCCAAGGTTTCTACCTAACATCCGCCTGGCCTTGGCGGTCGTCTCCGTATGGGTATTTACCTTAATTCAGGAGACTAGCGGGTGGTCTGGATGCTTATCTTATCTGCAGTCTGTCCTTAGAAAGTCTGGGAGGTATCTCAGATAAAATGCTTTTGTCTGGAGACGGCCCTGGCCCTGGAAGATAAAGTCTTGCCTGTGTCACAGTTAGGGGAAGTATCTAAATACCTCAATTGTATAGAGGAAANAGTGCCCAATGAATGATCAAATACACTGTTCTAGGAATGGAAAAGCTACAATAGCACACGAGAAATTCAAAGCAGGAAACGGCTAATATTCAAAAGCCAATATCACCAAGACTCCTTAAGACTTGGCTTTATCCTCTGGAAAGGCCCTTGGCTTCTTCCAGGTATTAGCTTTTGCTATAGTCAGCTGAATTCCTACTTCATATTTCTGTCACCTGCAGCAGTTTTGTACATGATGACCAGGAAAGGAAACTTTGGAAGATTCATCATGGATCATTCCGTCAACNGCCTCCTTTTATTACAGCAAGACGTTTAGAGGAAGTTGCTGCACACCACACATTTAGCCTTTGTAAGAATACATTTGGGTCATGTGCTGGAAATGCATTAGAGGGACAGGAGAGGTGGCGCGGAGGATAAAGGTGCTTGCCACCACTAAGCCTGTCACCNTCCCTCAACCCACATGGTAGAAGGAGAGAACCAACTTCCACAAGCTGTTCTTTGACCTCCACACAGGCCATAGTGTGGGTGTTGTCCACCCCACTACTTGAAAAATAAATAAATGTAAGAATGCATTTGGAGCTGGTCCTAGGTGGTAGGGGTGGGGATGGGGTAGATATTCTTTCAGGATCTGAGCGATTAAGGCCAAGTTCAGAATGCTCAAGTATCAGAGAGTATTACTTTGCTTTTTGTGTGGAAAAAAATTAAAAACATTTTATTTATTACTTTGTCCTTCAAACACTCTTTATTTGAGACTCTACAACGAGTGGGTAGCTCA
>LZPO01027941.1:4291-19986 GCA_001675575.1 Neotoma lepida | reverse complement strand
GCACCATGGCTAGGCTCCTCCTGGCCCCAGCCTCTACTAGGCCTGAGTTTTAATTTAGTTTCAGTTTCGGTTCCTGGTTTCTGCACCCTGTTAGGTTTCAGTTTCTGTTTCTGTATNCTGTTAAAGCAGGAAGAGGAGCCTCAGCCAATGATATACAGGATGACCTCATTCTCCTCCTAGCTGCCTATAAAAGGAGACTGCCNNCTCTGTTCAGAGTTGCAGCCATTTTGTTGTCTGGCTGGCAGACCCCAGCATGCTGTAATAAACAACGCTTTTGCTGTTTGCATATGTGAGTGGTGGTCTCTGTTTTGTGGGGTGTTCTGTGGACCCTAACATTTGGTGCATTGGCCGGGAACGCCACCAGAGACCCTCACCATATTGGACGTTTGGAAAGCTGGCTGGCAAACAAGTGCTCTGTGTCTTCATTTATCTTTGTCTTTGTCTTTCCAACCTGTACCTGTACTTTTCAAGGCTGGAGCAGATCCTGGAGGCCTAAGTGAGCCAGGTGGATGCACTAGTGGCACCTGCACCAGGTGGGTTTGAGATGGGGGGGTCCCAATGGAAATATTGGAAATTGAGGTGGAACAAGCAAGTTGCTCCTNCCAGATACGGCTCACATACAATGAGAGGCCGTCTACTAAACGGGGCTCACTTACCACGAGAGAGGCTGTCTTTCTTTTTCATGCACCATACTGGTACATTGTCTGGTGTGCTGTCTTTCTGTGTTTTTGACTTGTAACCATTTTTATTCTTCTAGAAGAGATGTGACAGACAACTTAGACCCCTCTAAGCCTTATGCTGAACTATTTTAAGGCCTTCCAGACCCAGGCCACTGGCCTGGCACTTGCCATCAGGAACGGAAAATTAACCATCTTTTGTAGGAACAAGTGGCCAACTCTAAATCTAGGATGGCCTGAGGAAGGGATGTTTGATCTCCCCACCAACCATCAGGTAAAGGATATAGTATATCATCAGGGCACCTAAATCAGACTCCTTGTATCACTACCTGGCAAATGTTGGTAGAAAAGCTTGCTAAATGACTAAAACCTTTCCTGCTACTACCCNGGCAATAGTTGCAGTAGCAGCAGCAAAGAAATGAAAACTGGATGAGGAATTTCAACCCTCAGCCCCTCTTTACCCTGTCTTACCCTCCTCAGGAGGAGACCTGGAGGAGGAAGTTTTCTTAATATCTCCCTCTATCAACTTAAAGAGCATGAGAAGGAAGCTGGGGGAGCCCCAGGAGGAGTCAGGAGTCCTCCTCACATGCATGGCCATTCTCAAAGGGAGGAGCCCCTGGTAGAAACTGATTCAACAGCACTTCCACCTATGTGAATAGCAGGCAGCAGCTGATTCACTGGCCCTTCACNACGAGTGACCTCTATAGTTGGAAATTGCAGAACCCTAAATTACCTGAGAAGCCTGCCAAGCTAATTGATTTGTTAGATTCTGACCTCTTTACCCATCAGTTAACCTGAAATGACTGTTATCAGTTACTCCAGTTCTTCTTCACCACAGAGGAAAGGGAATGAATCCTGGCCAAGGCCCAGAAATTGGTTCCAGGCACTGACAGAAGGCCCACCACAAATCTGGAGATNGTCANTGCTGGATGTCCCCTGACCCAACCTGAATGGGACTTCAACACTGAAGAAGGTAGGGGAGAGGTTGAAGGTCTACCACCATACTCTAATGGGGGGTCTCCAGGCAGCCACAAGGTGGCCCACAAATTTACCTAAAGTAAGTTAGGTGTGACAGGGACCTGGAGAGTCACCNGGGGCCTTCCTTGAAAGACTTATAGATGCCTATAGAACCTACACACCTTTGAATCCAGAAACACCAGAGAGTTCGATCTGCAGTTAGCCTGGCTTTTGTCAACCAGTCAGTNCCATAAGTTACAGAGACTGGGTGGATAGAAGAATGGGTGTCATGAGTGAGAAAGAGGCTCACTAGGAAGGTTAGAGGTGNTGTGGAGGGCAGGAAGTTGAAGGAAGCTTTGGAAGGTATGGGAGAAGGAAAGTCTAAGGAGGAATGCCAGAGTGGTTAGTATAGGTTAGGAGGCTGGTAGAAGTCAAGAGGCTGAGAGGGAATGCAGAAGGCTGAAGAAGAGGCAGGGAGTCTGAGAGGGCAAATGAATATGAATTTGGGTGAAAGGCTCAATTGGAGGGAAAATCTGTTGCGGGAACTAAGTATGTGGCTGGAAGCTGTGGGAGCAAGCAGGTCTATTGTTGTTGGCTAGATAGGNCCTCAGGAGGTTCAGGTATTCATGATATAATGAGAGGACATAAGCCTAGGTAGGACAGCTAGATGCTGAAGATGGCAGAATTCTGGGAAAGGCAGAGGCCTCTGAGGTGGTAGTCACAAAGTTCAAGGGGGATGTTAGGAGGTTAATGAATGNCAAAAGTCTGTAGAGGGCCANAGGATCTAGAATAGAAAGTTAGAAGGCTGGAGGCTCCAGAAAGTGAGGGATTTNGGGGAAAGGGCAGGAGGATTAGCATGAGTCCAGAGAGCCATAGGTACACNGAAGTAAAAGAGTGACAGTAGAGTGAGAAGGTGGGCAAAAAGATCAGGGTCAATGTAAGAGTCTCAGAGGATGGCAGAATTCTTGAGTGTAGGAGCCTGGGAAGGATGGGAGCTGGGAGCCTTGTGGTGGNTGGAACTGACAGAGACAGAAAGAAGTTTCCTGTAGAAAGCCAGTGTCTGGCAGAGGACAGAGGACATTGGTAGTANAGGAGCCTGAGGAGGATGCCGGAAGTTGAATTAGGAGAGCAGAAGCCTCAGGGTATGATGTGAGCTGAGAAAGTGTGCAATAACAGGGAGACTCTGGAGAATAGGCAGACTCTCTGGCTGGCTAAGATCCTATTGGCAGTGTCAGCTGACCCCAAAGCAAAAAGACAAGATCTAAAGAAATTGACTTTAGAGGGAGGTGAAGCAGAAACTAGGCAATAGGCCCTGTCATCAGAAAGACTGAAGAAGCTGCAAGAAGCTAGGACACTGGAANAATGAATGCCCTGAATGACAGGGTTCAGGGACAAAGGTACTATAGTTGGNGGAGCTGAGTGACTGAAGGGAACNGGTCTTGGCACCCCTCCCTGAGTCTTGAATAACCCTAAAAGTGGAAGGGAGAACCATTGACTCCCTGGTGGACACAGGAGCACAGCANTCCATTCTAAAACAACCCTGGGCCAAATGTCCCAAAAGCCNNCATGGGTACAAGGGGCCACAGGAATGAACTGATATTCATGGACTACCTGAAGACTGATGAANATAGGAAAAGAATGGGTAATCCACTCCTTCATGGTCATTCAAAATGCCCATACCCCTTGCTGNGAANGGACCTGCTGACCAAAATGGGAGCCTACATCCACTTTGACCAGGCTGGCATTGTGGTGACTACCCAAAAAGGGGAACACACACACATACTCACCATGACCTTCATGGATGAATTCAAATTATTCATAGATTCCCCCAAGCCAAGAAAAGGGTGATGGAAGTTCAGGGACCATGCTACAACAGTGGCTTTGCACAGCTGAAGTCCAGTGATATGCCAGCCCACATCAGACAGTACTCAATGCCCAGAGACACTAAGGCAAGGGATTGACCCCCTACACACATCAGATGCCTAAGGGACCTAGGCATCCTTGTCCACTGTCAGTCAGCCTAGAATACACCCCTGCTGCCAGTCAAGAAGAATAATCCCAATGACTATTGACCTGTACAGACAAACCTACCTGAACACCAGTCTGTTANAGTATGTAGATGACCCCTTGATCACTGCCAACACTCTGGAGGTATGCAGGATGGCTACCGAGGATTTGCTTCTAACTTTGGGGAACTTGAGGGTACCGTGTATTATAAAGAAAGCTTTACTCTACCAAACAGAGGTAACCTATTTAGGGTACATACTCAAGGGGAAAGAAGATGGCTGTCAGAGGCAAGGAAAGAGACTATTCTAAGGATCCCCTGGCCCATGAATCACTAGGAGGTAAGAGAGTTCCTGGGGTCTACTGGACCCTACAGGCTCTGGATTCGTGGGTCTGTCTAGTTAGCCCAACCACTGCACTCTGTAACCAGGGTGGGAGAGGATTCCACTAGAATGGACTGAGCAAATGGAAGAGGCTTTCAACAAAATAAAACATGGCCCTCCTAAGAAGAGCTCCTCTTAAGGTGTTTGATTTAAGACCAAAACAGAGGATGTTGTGGCCCGCTGTCCAATATGCTGCCTGGTGAATGCCAAGTCGGGCATGAATGCAAGAATAGGAAACAGAGAAAGAGGAATGCAAACTGAAGTTAACTGGGAAATAGATTTCAAAGAGGAAAAACACAGACTTTATGGCTGGCTGCAAATATTTACTGGTATTGGTAGATACTTTTTCAGAATAGGCATACACCACTAAAAGAAGAGTACTGCGATAGTCACTAAAAGGTTATTAGAAGACATCATTCCCAGGTATAGCCTCCCTACTCTCCNATGGTCAGATAAGAAGCTTGCATTCATCTCTCATGTAAGTCAGCTGTTGGTTAAAGCTGTGGGGAGTAATTGGAAATTTCATTGTGCGTATTGTCCCCAGAGTTTAAGATAGGTAGTAAGGATGAATTGGACCTTAAAGAAGATCTTGACTAAATTAACTCTTGAGATTGGCAGTGACTGGATGTCTCTCATTCCCTTTCCTCTCTTCTGGTTTGGAACTCCCTCTATACCCAAGGGTTAACACTCTTTGAGACCATATACTCTAGGGCACCATCCTTGCTGCCTAATTTGAAGGCAAAAGCACTTGTTGAATTTGATAATCAAAGATTTCTTTCTTCCCTGCAAGCCCAGTTCCAGGTCCTGAAACAGCTCTGGCCCCAACTCACAACTATGTANTGTGTACGACAAAGCCTCCCCCTTCACCACAGGGGTTTTGCCCTGGAGGCACANAAAGGAAACATGGATGGAAACCTGGCTGGAAGGGACCTCTGGCAAGCAGTTGGCCATCCCCAGGACCCTATCAAGCTGAGGATCTGAAAAGNCACTGATCCAGCTAAGTAATAGGCATGTTCTGTGTTCCTGTTCTTCCTTGACCTGTGCCTACTAGGGTTTTCCACCCTAGTCTTCCCAGGGCCTTTCAATATTATGTGGAAGGCCCTAAAGGGTGAGGGCTTTATCAAGGTGTCTAGGAGCTGGAAGAATCATCTCCAAGATTTGAGATGACCCATTACTCAAGGTGGGAATGAGGTAGCATGACAGCCACCTCCACTGGGCTGAGGCTGTGCCTGGAGCAGGCTCTGCATTGCAGACCTGCTGCCACCTTCCCCTGCAGGGTCTAGGCAGCCACTGGGAAGTGGCATTGGCTGTTAGTTTTTCGAGGCATCTTACCCTAGAGGAAAAGTCACAAACATGGCAAACTTGCAAGAGGTTTATAGAGAAGGGAGAGAGACAGAAAAGACATGCTCAGGCCTGTAGAAAGCACGTAAAAAAGAGAGGGCAGAAAAAAAAGAGAGGGTGGGGTACTCGGGACCCACCTTTTAAGGACTGGCCCTTGTATGCACACTCGGGTTCACATGGCTACTCCACACATGAGCAGATTACGTGGTTGTGCTGTGCACGTGAGTTATGCAACCATGTAGCACACAGGTTTATGTAGCGGGGGTATAACTATCTTTCCATACTCTTTGTCTTTATAAAAGATGGCAGACAAGCAGGTATGGGGGTGCTGTGTCTCTTGAAAACTGCTTCCAGCTGACTTGGTGGGTGTCAGTTGACTCTTGAGGGGTGGGTAGAAGGGGGCTTCTGAGGTAATCAGGCATCCTGGGATGGTGGGCTGCCATCTGCTGTCCTAGAGCCATCCATTTGTCGTGGCTTGGGACTCCATGGCTACTTGTGTCTGGGAAAGCACACCTGGATGTTCTCAGTGGTCCTCTACCTCCAGCCCTATGGTGGTCCTGTAACAATTCGCTGAGTGCGTAATTAGGAGTGGGAACCAGGAAGGAAAATCCTGTGGGTTGGGACCTCACTGTTCTACAATTGGTGGTGGGTCAGTGGATCCTGGTGTCCTCTGGATCTTAAGGGAGCAGTGCCTTGTCTGTGTGACTGTGTATGAAGAGAGATTTTTCTGGGATGGAGGTGAAGTGAAAGGCTTTAGATGGGACAGATGAATCCAGTGAGGAAGGCCCTCAAGCTTAGCAGCTCTTAGAGTTACAAGAATTACCTTGAAGGTCCCTGCCATTTAGGAGAAAGGGGTGAGGGGCACTGGCTTGGAGGAGAAAGAAGAACCTGATCTCCAATGTGAACTGGGGATAGACAGGAACTGTCACATGGCTGAGATAAGGAATGGTCTATGAAGTTCCATNGAATAAATGTGAGATGACAGAGTAGAGGAGTTAACAGGCTACTTAGAAGAGNTGAAGATTTGGGTAGGAGGCTCGGTTTTAAGGCCGGCCTCCCATACATCAGCTCAAACTGGGAAATTGAAAGAGGATTTTTGGGAAAGGCCCTGAGCCTGAAAAGAGCTAGAGGCAATAATTTTACCCAGTTCAGGTGAAGTTCCTGTGACATCTTAGTAAGAATAGATTTTAAAGATTGATTGGTGNGNTTCACCTTTCCTGAGGACTGAGGACNGTATGGGATATGAAAACGCCAAGGAATATTGAGAGCCTTAGCTAGTGTCTGGGAAATCTGGGAGGTGAACTCGGGACCATTATCAGACTGAAGAGATGCAGGAATCCCAAACCGAGGAATGATATCTAGGAGAAGGAGATCTGCAACTGTCTGAGCTCACTTATTAGAAACTGGGTATGCCTCCACCCAGTTTGAAAATGAGTCCACCCTCACAAGGAGATATTTAATTATCCTGATGGTGGGCATATGGGTAAAATCGAGCTGCCAGTCAGTCCCTGGAAGGGAACCTCTTGCCTGGTGGGTGGGAAAAGGCTGACTTCTGTATTTCGTATTGGGGTCTGTCTTTTGGCAAATTTCACAAGAGGCAGTAATAGTTCTTAAGAACTGTAAGTCCTCAGAGGTGGGCTGCAAGTGAGCTTTCACAAACTGAGACAGAGCAAGACTATTACGGTGAAAGAGCTGGTGTAGATAGGACAGAATTTGCCTAGTGTCAGGAGTTGTCTGTGAGGGTGTGGGCTGTAATGTATGGATTCCCTGCAGTGGGTGGGGTGAGTCTTGGCCCTGAAGGGCTGCTGTTCTGGCTGCCTGGTCAGCCTGGTTATTTCCCCTGGAGATGATGGAGCTGTTGGTCTGATGAGACTGGCAGTGGATAATTCCTATAAGCCTTGGGGAGGTGGGAAGCTTTTAGCATGGCCATTATTTGGCCTGAGTTAGATGTGGATCCTCCCTTTGGTGTAAGGAGCCCACGCTCTTTCCAGATAGCAGCATGGGACAGGAGGATATGGAAAGCATAGTTGGAGTCTGTGTAAACATTTAGGGATTTCCCCTGTGCCAACTGGAAGGCACGGGTGAGAGCTATCAGCTCGGCCTGTTGGTTAGTGGTATCTGTGGGTAGTGCCTGTGCTTCTATCACCTCAGTGTCTGACACTATGGCATAGCCCCCTTTATGGGTCCCTTCATGTAAGAAGGAGCTGCCATCTATGTACCATGTATGAATAGCCTGGGGCAATGTGCCCTCCTGTATGTGTGAAGGGTGTGGCAACAGTTCCTCCAAGGTTTCAGAGCAGAAATGAGAGGGGGAATAGTCAGTGTTAGGTTGAGGGAGGAGATGATATATTAAGAGGTGAGCAAGTTTTGAAAGTAAATGTGGCATCTTCCAGTAGCACCACCTGGAGAGGAAGAACCATAGAGGGAGGTAAAGTTTGTAAGCCTTTATAAGTTAGGAGATGGAGCAGGTTATGGTGAGAAAGAATTGTAGTAGGTGACCCGAAGGTTAGCTTTTTTGACTCCCGAATAAGGAGTTCAGCAACCGCTAGGGCATGAATACAGGGTGCCCATCCCTGAGTGGTAATATCTAGTTTCTTTGACAGGTATGCTACAGGTGCAAAGGAGGGTCCCAGCTGATGCCCTAGGGTTCCAAGGGCATATCCCTCCTTTTCTGTTACATAGAGGGAGAAGGGGCGGGTTAGATCTGGAAGATGAAGTGCTGGAGCCTGAAGGAGAGTCTGTTGGAGCTTCTGGAAAGGTTTAGTAACAGGGTGAAGAAGAAGCTCATGAGGGGAGCCCTGAGCTGCCTTATATAAGGAGCAGGCAAGGAGAGAAAAGGATGGAACCCAGGATCATAGGAAGCCAGGTATTCCTAGGAAAGACAGAATCTCCTGTTTAGTAGAAGGGACTGCAAGAGACTGGATTAGGTGCTTTCTATCTACAGTAATAGCCTTGTGGGTTGGAGTAATAGTTAGACCCAAATAGGTGACCTGAGGAGTGGACAGATGAGCTTTAGAAGGGGATACCCNATAACCTCAGCTGGATAAGAAATTTAGGAGAGCAGAGGTGTTAGTTTGGCTAAGTTGTAATGATGGGCTGCAGAGCAGAATGTCGTCTACATACTGTATTAGCTTAGAGCAAGGGAGGGACAGAGAGAGCAGGTCAGAGGCCAGAGCCTGANCAAAGAGGTGTTGACTGTCCCTGAATCCCTGTAGCAGGACAGTCTAAGTTAGCTGTGTAGACAGATGAGTGTCAGGGTAAGTCCAGGTGAAAGCAAAGATGTTTTGAGACTGAGGGCTGAGAGGAATAGAAAAGAAGGCATCCTTGAGGTCTAAAACTGAAAAGTGAGAAGTTCCTGAAGGGATAGTGGACAGTAGAGTATAGGGGTTAGCCACTACTGGATGGAGGGGGACCACTGCAGAATTAATGCGCTGGAGGTCTTAAACCAGNTGATAGGTTCCACTAGACTTTTTAACTGCAGNATAGGGGTGTTAAAAGGTGAAGAGATTGGGNGNAGCAACTTTTTCCTGAGAAGGTCAGAAATGATAGGCTTAAGTCCTCTTAAGTTCTNGAGTGAGAGAGAATATTGAACTTGGGTAATATACCTGGTAGAGTCCTGCAACTAGATAACAATAGGGGGTGGTGTCTAGTGATAGAAGGGTTCTGGGTGTCCCAGACCTTGGGGTCCACCTGAGAGGCTGGCAGAGGAAATGAACTGTTAGAGTTAGTAGGGTAGGTGGCTAAGAAGAGGAGAAGAGGAGATGCCAATGAATCTGGAGTGAGGCAAATGTGGGGAGCAAATGAAATAGAAGCTTCCAGTTTGGCTAAAACATCTCTTCCCATTAGAGGTACAGGACAGATTGACACCACTAAAAATGTGTGTATAAGAGGAATGCCACTAAAAATACAATTAAGTAGTGGGGTCTGATGAGGTAGGTAAGGCTGTCCCCCTACCCTGACATTAGAGAGATGAGAAGGAGTGGTCATGCCCAAAAACTCCCTCAGGACTGAGTAGGTAGCTCCGGTGTCCACAAGGAAAGAGATGGGTTGCCCAGCTACTATTATGATTACCCTGGGTTCCCGGTGTGAGATGGGTATGGCTGGGCTGGGAACTGGGCAGCTTCAGTCATCCTCAATCAAAGCCAAGCCCAGGAGGTCAGCCAGGGGGTGATCCTGATTTGATGACCCTATGTCACCAGTTGCATGTGGGCAGTCAACAAACCAATGCCCCGCTAGGTGGCACCTCGGACAAGGCCCTGGTGGTGGCCCAAGGGGGGCCTGGCAGTGAGCAGTGCAAGCCCGAGCCCAGTGACCTTCTTGCCCACACTTGAATTAGGGACCCAGCAGCCTTCAAGGAGCTGGTCAGACAGCATGTGCCAGCATTTGGTATTTCTGTTTTTGGACCTTCTCATCTCTCCCATGATACACCTTAAATGCTACCNCTAACAGTTCNGTCTGTGGGGTCAAGGGGCCTCTCTCCAAACNTTTAAGCTTAGCCCTAATGTTGGGGAAACTCTGTGAGACAAAGTGGATCATAAGTAACTGCCTGCCCTCCGAGCTTTCAGGGTCTAAGCTAGTATATTGAAGGAGGGCCTTTGTAAGCCGTTCTAGGAAATTGGACAGATTTTCATCCTTATCTTGAATTATAGTTTTTAAATTTTCATAGTTTACTGGCTTTAGGGCAGCCTTACAGAGGCCTGCCAGGAGGCAGGTGATAAATTTATCTCTGGCTAGAGACTCTCCCTGGGTATTATAATCCCAATGTGGGTTGTGGTCAGGAACCACTTTGGCCCCTGGTAGGTGGGCAGGGTTANTCTGGTGTGTCTNATCTGCATGTGTTCTTGCCTGTTCCCAAACATGCCTGTGCTCCTCAGGAAGTAGGTTATTAGAAAGTATCATATATACATCATGAAAGGTGAGACTATAAGATTAATATATTGAAATTGTCTAATAAAGGAAGTAGAATTAGAGGTATAGGAACCCAGTTTTTGTTCTATTTGAGAGAGTTCTGAAAGAGAGAATGGGACATGAACTTTTACCAGTCCATCCACCCCGGCTACCTCTCGAGAGGGGAGAATGGTCTGCGGGTTGGCATGGCTGAGGTGAGATCCCTTAGCAGTATGAGAATGGGTAGTGGGAGGTGTGAAAGTTGGAGCTAGAGGTGGGCTTTTGGAAGCGCCTGGTACCAGAGGAGAAGAGGAAGCCAGAGGAGGAGCCGAAGGAGCAGCAGCAGCCCTGGGGGTGGGAATAGGAGAGGAAGGTCGGAAAGAAGGTTTGTTGGCAGGGTCTAGAGTCAGAGGTTCCTCAGGTTCAAGATTCATAGCTAGAAGCATATGAGCAGGAGAGAAGGAATGGAGAAGGGAAGGTTTAAAGCTTAGATAGAAAAAAGTCTGAATATAGGGTAACTCTTTCCATTTGACTGTTAGTCATTTGACTGTTAGCTGGCAGAAGTTAGATAGCTCCTGTAAAGTATCGAGGTCTAAGGAGCTGCCAGGCGGCCAGCTTTTGTTATTAGCTAAAGCATACTTGGGCCATTTCTTAGTACAGAGGCAGACAAGCTTAGGGATCTTTAAGTAAAGCATTAAGCTGAGAGGTATCAGAGCTTCCAGAACACATCCTAGGGGGGAGGTNGGACTAATGGGACATTTCCCATGTTTGCAGCAGAGAGGGAAAAATAAAAAAATAAATAAATAGAAAGAACAAATGCAATGACCCAAGGTCAAAGTTCCGGTCATCCCCAGGACTAAGAATGGGTCTATAAATGGTCACAGGCCACCGCCACACCGCCAAGCAGGGGTAGGGGCCTAGGCTCACACAGGTGGGGACTCCCTGGGAGTCCTACAGCATTTACCAACTCGTCAGGCCAGTGAAATGTGTAGGCCATATGCAGCTGGAGAACGCAGTGGGTCCGACAGCAAGAAATATATCCCAAAGTGCAGATGTGGGAAATGGGTAGAAACCTGAGCTAGCGTAGAGATCGACCATAGCCAGTGAAGGCCATAGCCAAGGGAGGCCCCACCCTCAGAGACACCAGTCGGGGTGCCAGACAATTAACGTTCATTCCCACGGGTGCAAGAGGCTGTTTACACTGGCAGAAAGGGGTTAACTCACTGATCAAAGGGCCAGTATTGTGTGGAGAAGTCCCATGGCCAGGCAAATGGAAGGCGGGCTGTCTTGTTCAGGCCAGAGCCTCAGCACAGGTTCCTGTTCACAAAGTGCTGGGAGGGCTTGCTGGACACGGCACCAAAATGGTAGTTTTTTTGCGCCTCTCTTACCCTAGAGGAAAAGTCAGGAACACGGCAAACTCGCAGTAAGAGGTTTATCGAGAAGGGAGAGAGATGAAGAAGACATGCTCAGGCTTGTAGAAAGCATGTAAAAAAAGAGAGGGCAGAAAAAAAAGAGAGGGTCGGGTACTCGGGATCCACCTTTTAAGGACTGGCCTGCGCATGCACACTTGGGTCCACCTGGCTATTCCACACTTGTGCAGATTACATGGTCATGCTGTGCACACAAATTACGCGACCATGTGGTGCACGGGTTTATGTAGCAGGACGTGAGTATCACTGGCCACATTGTGCCGGGCAGGGAGGTGATGTTGGGCAAGGAGGAGCCACCAGTCCTGCCCTGCAGCCAGTCCTCACCTGCCCCCAGCTGGCCCCGTGGCCATTGCCTCCCACCCTGATGGTGTGGTTGGACTTGCTGCTTTCCTGGCTTGTGTTCCTTGGGCAATCTCAGGCCTCTCTGGCCCCATNTGAGTACCCCTGAGATGGGGCCTGGTGGCGACATGAACAGCAGTGAGGAAGCAGCGCGGGGCCAACCCTGGTCAGCTGCTTCCTCTTGCTTCAGCCCCAGGCTTTGACATGGTCCCCCAGGCTCCACTCCCAGTTTGTCCCTTCACCATTCTCCAGTGGGCTCAGACCGTGCCCTCCTCCCCGGCCTGCTCCTGAGTCCAGCAGTCCACTTGGCCCTAGCTCTGGGATGGCTGAGGGGCCATCCCATGTGTGGCTTGACAGGCACTGTGACCAGCCTTGTCAAAGAACAACTTCACAGTGCAACTGATGGCCCTAAAACAGCAATATAAACCCCAAGGTCAGGACCCACTAAGATACAGAGACATCTCTAGGATTAGAGATGAACCAATACTCAAGAGGGGAATGAGGGGCCCCAGCAGCACCATGNCTAGNCTTCTCCTGGCCCCTGCCTCCATTAGGCCTGGCCGAGTTTTAATTTAGTTTCTTGTTTCTGCACCCTGTNAGGTTTCAATTTCTGTTTCTGTATTCTGTTAAAGCAGAAAGAGGAGCCTCAGCCANTCATGTTCAGGATGACCTCATCTCTGCCTGGCTGCCTATAAAAGGAGCCTGTGAGCATTGTTCAGGGTGGCAGCCACTTTGTTGTCTGGCTGGCTGACGCTAGCGAGCTGGAATAAACAACACTTTTGCTGTTTTCATATGTGAGCGGATGTTACAGAAATGACTCAGACAGCTGCGTCACCAAAGCCCACCCTAGCACAGGTGACAGTTCACAAAGCTAGGAACCTGGACCACACTGCAGAGCCTATAGGCAGCTCAGCAGGTTGGAGAGTGTCCTTTCCAACTGACTCGGTGGCTCTNAACTTCTTCCAGGCCTCTGCTTCTTCCAGGCAGTGTCTGAGCCAAGAGTTTTCTTTGCAGCTTGATTGGTCTCAGAGTGACTCTCAGCAGCTTTTATTGTTTACTCTTGGGAGAAAGCGGGCTAGTGAATCTACTCAGTTTCAGGGACTTCCTGGAGCTACTTTGAGTTGTTTACCTTCTGTCTTAAGATAACTGCAGGATGGAATGTTTCAAGCCCAGAGGAAACTGCTACACAGCAACTTCCCATATCAANAAGCTCTGAGTTTGATTGAAAGACCTTGCTTCATTGAATAATTTAGCAGACAGTCAAGGATAAGTCCTGACACACACCTTGGTTCTCCATATCCACACATATGCATGCAGACCCACATACAAATGTACCCACACACATGCATACACCTCACACACAGACACACACACACACACACACACACACATACATACACCACATCACACAATTGAAAAAGAAAAAAAGGCAAGTAAGTGAAATAAATCAGAAACAGAAAGATACAGTATATTCTTCCTTGCATGTTGAAACTAAACTATTGAATTCACAGATATGGGGTTGAAAGAAAGTCTCTAGAGGCAAAGCAGGGAAGATAGTGATAAAGTACAGAGTCTCATTGATTGAGGTGGGGTTTTTTGTTTCATTTTGTTTGCTGCAGATCAGCTGCTCATCATAGTAAACATAGTTAACATCAAATGCTGTGTGTTTAAATTTTACTGAGTAATTTCAAATATCATAATCACCAAAAGGTTAAATANTTGAAGTAATATGTTAGGTATTTATAATCTAGTCATTCAAATTTCTATTAAAATCATAAAAATATTTTGTACCCCATAAGATATATAAAACTATAATCTGGCAATTTTTTTAAAGCAAGTTTTAGNCTTGGTGGGGAAAAAGGAACTGATGAGATCCCAACAAGATGTACACCAACTGAAATGTTTATTCCTTGGGTCCTTGGCCAGAACTCAACTATTTTCTCTGTGCCCTATACCTCCAGGGTCCTTACCTGAGAAACATTCCTATCAAGTGCAGGGATTTATACCTGGTCTATCTAAAAACATTGCTCAAAAGAAAATACTGTAGCATTCAACAATTATTTAAAGAATGAGTGAATGGAATAGCTGGTGGCTCTTGACACATCTGTGAACTTTGAGTGTCACCTTCTACTTTCACCATGATTTTCACAGCTTGAATGCCTGGATGTGGCTGAATGAAGCTGCCTTCCACTGTAGTGTGCCTCTTGTTTTTCTTATCTCTGTAAATGTCAACATTCTAAAGGTAAGAGATGGTGACAAAGGTGCAGGGTGTTACTAGCCTAAGAATTGTTCCACATGACTGAGAAAGCAAGCATTCNAGTATTAAGGAAAATGAGAATCGTAAGTCAGGAAGGCTAACCAATCACTTGATATAATACAGAGTTGGTCCTAATGTCTCACTACACACCAGACANGTACCTGCTTTCTCTGCCTACTTATGAAACTAGCTCTGTAAGCCGAATGGCTTCATTTACTGCTGCTATTTCCTGTTAGTTCAAAGCTTAATTATCCAAGAGTTACANTCAAGGTCCCTTCCTTACCCTGAGCCCCTTCCATGTCATTCTCCCTCGTGCTTCAACAAAAGGATCAGATTTAAGAAAACTATCTCTTTTATGGGGAACACCCGGAAATCACTCAATAAATAGTTATGTGTTGAGTCAGCTATCTGTAGTATGGAGAAATTCATAGTTTCTTATTTAATGTAAGTAAGTTTAACCCCTTAAACCATTCAGAAGTACACCATTTCTTCAATTCCTAAACTAAGAAATTAGTTTGGCAGTTTTACTGCCTCCTGGATTAGTTCCAAATTAAAATTGAATTGTTTTTACAAAGTGGCCCAAATGATGTCATGGTATTTTTTCTTTTCTTTGGCTGTGCCTTGTCCATGTCTGGACAACAGACTAAATGGCCTTGCTGTTTGTGGAAGACCTCTTTGTTGAGAGAGAAGAAACAAGAAGTAATAGAGATGTGGGGGGAGGGTAAACAAAGGAGGGAGAAAAAAGAGGGGGGAGAGGAAAAGCAAGAAAGGAAAAAGATAATGGAGGGGAAGGAAGAAAGAAATCTGAGTTCCATTACTGGTTCCTTTTTAATGGAGTTAAGTGTTTAGTGTTTTCATTCATCTTTATTCTTGGCACCCTGAGGAAATGCTTTGATTTGAGTTATAGAATGAAGCTAAATCATCGAGGAACAGTGAAAATGCCAGGCTGGGGAGTTCAATGCACACTAACATGAGAAGGAAAGTAATGAATCTTGGAAGACATTCAAGAGGCACTTTTGAGTGTCCAAGGCAGAGTTTGCCATGTTAGAAATACAGCCAAGAACACAAAAACAGCAGGCCTGCCTTTGCTGGTATTCCTCACTAGCAGTCATGCCTGTGAAGGATTCCAGCATGTAGAATACACTGGAAGTCAGAGGTTTGAAGTGGGGAGACACTACAAGGCATTTCAGCAAAGCAGTGGTTCTCAACCTGTGAGTACCTCTAGGGTAGAACAAACATTTCACAGGGGTCNCCTAAGACCATTGGAAAACATCAATATTTACATTATGAGTCATAACAGTAGCAAAATAAAAGTTATGAAGTAGCAATGAAAATAATTTTATGTTTGGGGTCACCAAAACATGAGAAACTGTATTAAGGGGTCATAGCATTAGGGAGGCTGAGAACCATTGTATTAAAG
>LZPO01027940.1:46386-57981 GCA_001675575.1 Neotoma lepida | reverse complement strand
TGTGTTTTTTCTAAATTAGTTGATTAAAATTCAAGTAATGTGAAGTTCTACATCTTTCCCATAATGCTTTCCTGTGTTCACTTAGCAATTTCAGTGTTAACTAAACTACACTGAAATAATACTTAGTCTGACTTTCAATTCCATTTTTTGAAGAGTGAGAATGGAGGTAGCCCTGTAAGAATGATTCTGAATGTTAAAGATTTTAGGAACACTTTAAGAATTCAAAGGGCCAATATTGAAATTCCCCAACACATTTCAAAAATAAATTCAAATGAGCATAATTTATGTATTTTTATTCTAAGGGAGGAAATAAATCAACTCATACAAAAAAAACAAACTCATAAAACAGAGAACACTTAAGGATGAAGACATTCAATTATTTTCAGTTTTTAAGTGAGACAGGAAAGGCACAGAGAAATAAGTATATTTCTCAGTGTCAGCAAACAGTAACTACANTTGTATCTGTGTGAACCAGGTTATTCTGTTTCCATAGCTTGTTCCCTTTAATCACCACAGGTTTTATTTTCAGATAATATTCCACATATTCTACAAATATTGNCCCTCCATCTTGCCAACTATCCTGTACCTCAGATGTAATTACAGTCCCCACCCTATTTTATAAACAGTCAGGAAGAAGGGGACCAAATGCCCCCTCTAAGTTATTGTTAATCAAAGCTCAAGCTTTTCATGCTTGGTATAAAGTGGTATGCTGTCATTTCCTTGCATTTCAAAGACATTCAGTCAGAGATATACTTACAATTTACCTGTGACAGAATACATATATATATATATATATATATATATAAAGTTGTTAGCATTTGTTTTGTTTCAGAGTTGTCAGGATCTACAGATTAGACCACAGGATAAATAGATTTCTATGCCCTGTATTTTGTTCCCAGGTGTTAGCAGGTTAAGAATTTCAGTACTCCAGGAAGTCTCCTAGGACCTTGAGTCCAGACTGAGTGGTTATCTTGTACTTAAACCTTAGTCTTCCCTCCTATCTGAGGGGTTAGCTGTATGAGTAAGTTACCTTGCATAGTGTGTCTTTATTTCTCAATCTATCTATGGGAACATCAAGCAGAAGTAACAATAATAATATATCAACATATTTGCTTGTCATTGTCNCTNTAGGAGTAACACTCAACACTCAGCACAATTACTGGCACATGGCAAACATCTAATTGGTATGGAATAGAACCTCTTATATTCTGTTCACCTGAGAATGACTGATTAGGAAGGCATTGGTGCTACTATGATAAATCAATATTTTCTAAAAATTTGATGATAAAGGTGGCCCATGCTCTCTAGTTTGCAGTATTTTTGTTTCATAGTTTTGAAGATGTCTACATAGATTCTTAGAGTACTCATTTAAAATACCCCTGTCTCCGTCTTGGCTGCTGAAGGATTGCCACCATGGTGAAGGGCACGGTAACAATCTAGACCCAGAAATTCATGACTAACTATCTACGTTAAAAGACACAAGTGGTCAATAAAGTCCCTCACTCTGGGAAGGCAACAGTACCAAAGACAGAAATTGAGAAAAGCTAGCCAAAGTGTACAAAACTGCACTAAATTTCATAATTATATTTGGACTCAGAACCCATTTTAGTGATAGCAAGACATCTGACTTCAGCACTGCTTATGATTCCTTGGATTATACAAAGAAAAAAAGAACCCATAGACTTGCAAGATAATGTTTTCATGAGAAGAAAAAAACAAACAAACAAAAAAATTAAGAAAACAGTGAAAGGAANTCAAGAAGAGAATGAAGAGGTCAGCAGGCCTGAAAAGGCCAACCATAGTGCTGAAAAAAGTGAGCCAGAGATAAGTAACAAGAAAAGGAGTCAATATTCTGTGGTGACTTGATGTGCCACAATGGCATGAATTTCNAAGAATTGAAACAACAAATTGTAGAAACTTCAAATAAATAAATAACTACCTCCCAATGTTGCACATAATGAATATAAAAATGTCTAAAATTAAAATTTGTTGACTGTAAGTTCTCATTTCCAAATGTGACAGGGAAAGACAGTGCAAGGGTTTCTCCATCTTGTATTCTTGCCGAGGCCATTGTAGGTTTGGCTAGAATCTGATCTTTTTTGACAGGAAGCTCCACGGAAAATTATCCAATTCTAGTTTAGGAATCTGAAGTTAAGATGCCCNAGCTAACTTATCTTGGCTTCTGTTAAAANGCTTGCCTACACAAAAACCACCCACTGCAGCTCCCAAGCAAATTNCCAGGATGTACTTTTTGCTTTTAAAAACCCCTTTCTCTAAATGCTCAGTGCTAATCTTGGATCTTGAATACTTGAGTATAGTCCCAGCCAACTGGATTAAAGATTTTCAGTTGGCTGTAAACTGAGTCTGAGTGCTTATCTCTTCTGGGCTTCCAGTAACCCATCCTTTACCACATCATTGGGTGTTTGAAATTAGACTTTCTGTTTCTCTTACAAATCCAAGANCAAATATTTTTGCCTCTCANTTGACCACTGATGACTCTTATCTTTCTGTAAATTCCACCTGTAGCCGTAAAAACCAGTTGATTTTCTTGTTTCCAGGAGAATTGTCTCTTTAAATNTGACATTTTATGGTTAAGTGTTTCATTCAGAGAAAAACATGCCTCAACCTTAGGAGTTTTATAAATTAGCAACAAATCAGAACAAGATTTTTTTTNCCTTACAGGAGAGAATCAATCATTTGAGCAATAATATCAAACTCTCCAGTCACTAATTCCTCTAAGAAAAGATNTGTTTGAGAAGTGGGTTTACCAGATAGCCCAATATGGTTTGTTTTATGTGACACAGACACATATAGTTCTTGTTTGAAACTCAAAATTTTATACTAAACTNTTGGCCTCAAAGAAGTTTCTTTACAAATACAAGGCACAGCTGGCCCATGAATGCCTGGGTAAAAATATTTTGTTATTGATTTTCCCCAAAATATAGAAATGTCATCATTCTGATTTTAAATAATTGCCCACTACACNCTGGCTACTCTTCTAAAAGATTTATTTCTTATTTAATGTGTATATGTATGAGTATTTTGCCTGTGTGTATGTATGTGCACCATATGTATGCGTACTGCCCAGGGATTTCAGAAAAGGGCATTAGATCTCCTTGAAATGGAGTTACAGATTGTTGTGAGCTGCCANGTGGATGCTGAGAATTGAACTCAGGCTCTCCTCAAGAGTAACATATGCATTTAACTGTTGAGCCAAGTCTACAGGCCAGGTCACTCCTTTGTTCTATATACAGTTTTGTTTTTTTGAGATGGGGGCTCCCTATGTAATACATGCTGACATCATTTCACCATGTAGCCCAGATTGATCTAAAACTCTTGATCTTTTTGAGACTCAGCTGGAATTATGTGCACACAACAGTATATCCAGCTCTACTTGATTCTGTGACTAGATTATTCTCTGAACTCATTAAACAAAATGTGTTTGCTAATCCTATCACAAAGTAGTGAAAATTCTTTGCATAAAATTAATTTGAAGGATGTTTGTAGCGGTTCTCATCTCAGTTATTAATGCTTTTGTGAATATGAAAACAAATAGAAGCAATGCCAAATCCCTTTGCAAGAAGTCTCATGGAAAAATGCAAAACAAAACAAAATAAAAAAAAAAACAAAACTGTCACTCCAAGAGATACCAGCATTGTGAAGGAGACACTAATTAACTATGATCATGCTCAAAATGAAACTGATATATATTATTTAAACTTTTCACTATAGAAAACTTTATGTATCTATAAAACTGTAGGAACCAATACACTGCAGCCCCATGCTCCTAGTGGTCTGTATTATTATATAATTCATGATTTATATAGTCTCTTAGTGTTTTGTTACTGTGATAAAATACCATGACCAAAGGCAATTTAAGAGAGAGGAAGAGAAAATTTACTTTGCCTTACATAGAGATAAGAAGCTATAATTGTAAAGGGGGAACATGGCAACAAGTGGCAAGCGTGTCACTTAAACAGGAAGCCAACCAATAACTCACATCCTCAACTGTAAGCATGAAACGGGGAGAGTGGACTTCTGTAGAGACGTAAGTGCTCTTAACTGCTGAGCCATTTCTCCAACTCATTTGTCTTTGTTGTTGTTTGTTTGTTTTTGATATTACTATTATTATTATTTACAGGATATCACAGTTAAGGAGTCTCAAAAGAGACTGTGGACTTTTGAACTATTTGAGACTATTAAAGACTATGGGAACTTTCAAAGTTGAAGTAAATGCCTTTAACAGTATAATATTGCAATAAGCCTATGAGGGTTAGGGACCTAACCGTGGTGGTTTGAATGAGAAATGTCCCATCTGGCCTCTTTGAGCAGGTCATCCTCAGTTGGTTGTTCTGTTTCTATATATTTTGAAACTTTTAGGAGATGGAGCTTTGCTGGAGGAAGTATATCACTAGGGGTGGTGGGCTTTGAGGTTTTTTAGTTCATTCCATTTTCTGCTCTCTTTCTGCTCTGTAGATAAAATGTATTCATCCAACTTTTTGTTTCTGTTGGCAATCCATGCCATGCCTTCCTCACCTTTATGGACTCTTTTCCTCTTCATCCATGAGTTAAAACAAACTTTTTCTTCTTTAAACTACTTTGGTAATGATATTTATCACCACAGCAAAGTAATTCATATGGGGNTAGGAGTGAGGAAATGTATTAGTCAGGGTTCTCTAGAGAAAAAGGACTTGTAGAAAGAATATATATATATATATTCTAATAAAATCCCATATTATGTATTATATTATACTATGTTAATTATGTTATATTATGTCATATATAGTGGGATTTATTAGAATGGCTTACAGGCTGTGGTCCAGCTAGTGGAAAAATGGTTGTCTACCAATGGAAGGTCCAAGAATCCAGTATTTGTTCAGTTTGCAAGGCTGGATGTCTCAGTTGGTCTTTAGAATATCCCAGAATCCCAAGGAAATAGGCTCTAATGCCAGTGAAGGAATGGACTTGTCAGTGAAAGCAAGAACAAGCAGGCAAAGAGAACAAGTTTTCTTTTTCTGTGACCTTTATATAGGCTGCCAGCAGAAGGTGTGGTCCAGATTGAAGGTATATCTTCCCACCTCAAAATATCCAGAAAAGTGGGTCTTCCCACTTCAAATGTCTTAATTTAAAAAAAATTCCTCATAGATCTACCCATGCACTTGGGTTTTAGTTAATTTCAGATATAGTCAAGTAGACACCAAGAATACCCATCAAAGTAAGGGAAGACTTCTGGATCTTATCAGCCAGTCAACCTTCCTCTACATCCAGTGAGAGACTACGCCTGAAAAATATGGAGAATGTTAGAAGAAAATACATGACATCTATATACACACACATGCAGGCAGGCAAATTTACACTCATCTGTGCACAAACCTGACAAACACACCAGTATACAAAGCACACATGTACAGATACACACAAGTATACACACAAAAGAAAAAAAAACATGCCTCAGGTGAGTGTATTACCATCACATGACATGAAACAGGAGAAAATATTAAGAGATGTCATTGTGGAGCAAGAGTCCAGAAATTATTCAAAAGAGATGGGCCCATATGTCCATTGTTTTGGTTTAATGCAAAATATCCCCCATAAATTCACATGATTGAATTATTGGTCCCCAGCTGGTTGTGTATTTGTGGAAATTTGTGGAATTTGAAGGTAGAGTCTGACTAAAGGAAGTGAGTTAATGAGAATAGGCCTTGAGTCAGCCCACTGCTTCTTGACTTTGAACACAACGTAACCAGCTGCTTCTTGCATCTGAAGCCATAGCTTTTCTACCTTGATGGACTGTATCACACTCACACTGTAAGCCAAAATAACTCCCCCTTTCCCCCTTTAACTTATTTCTTGTCAGGTATTTGGACATAGTGACAAAATAGTACCTAATATGTCACAACAAAGGAATGGTGTGGAGTCTGTTGAGAGACTGGGATTAGCCTGTATACTGTTGAAAGAGTGTGGCAGAGGACATTCAAGAATGCAAAAGATGCCTGACACAAATGTAGACTAGATTAGGAGAGAATACAGTGGCCAGAAGAGTAAGAAAACTATTGATAGGTATTTATATCTCTAAGATGATGAAGCCTTGCAAAATTTCAAGCCCTGAAAAGCTATCTAAAAATTCTTTAGGAGGTCACTGTGACTACTGGATTCTATGGTATTAATACAAAATCACCTATAATTGTCTGTTGAAACCTGGGCCTGGGACTTCATCTGGGTAGAACTGTTGACAGGAGTAGACAAATCTTCCATCCAAAATTCATGAGCGATGTGAATAAGTTAAAGTCCATTCTCTATAAAATAAAATTATATTTATGCTTACAAAGATTATTAATGAAGAGATAGAGAGATGGCTCAGGAGTTAAGAGTACTTGTTACTCTTACAGAGAACTCATGTTTGGTTCTTAACACTCATGCTATGGCTCACAACCATCTGTAACTCCATTTTCAGGAGATCTGATGTCTTCTTTTGCCCTTCATGGGCACTACATACACATAGTATACAACATACATGCAGGGAAAACACACCTACACATAAACTAAAAATATAATAATTTTTTAAAATAAGAAATATACAAGAATTATAAATGAGATTGGAAACAAAGAGAGTGATTTGTGTCTCCAGTAAATGGAACAGTATAATTTTTAGTAGTGATTTCTGCTGATTCAACCTTCACACTATGTGTGTGTGTGTGTGTGTGTGTGTGTGTGTGTGTTTTATTGCTAGGTCTGAATACAAACCTGGCTTTTCTTTGATTGTTTCAGTTGTTCTAAATATGAATACTCAATCCTTTCTAGACTAAAAATTGGCTTAGGATAAAAGTCATGGGGTCTTTCCTTTAGGGTTATGGATTACTTGCTCTATGGTATTGAATGTAGAGATTGCTTTTCATGTGTTATGAAAGCTGAAGGATGTATAAAATTCAAGAACTTAGTCTGCATATCCCATGGACTCCTGGAACTAAAAGTTTCCAGTCACAGAAAAATAAGGCAGTAAGCAAAACAGCAGCCGTAAGCAATGGAGAAAATCTGCCAGAATTTTATCTGTTTCTTTCAAGACTTAATCCTCTTTACTAGTTTAGATTTAGTATATTCTTTATGTTTAAGCCAGTTCAAGCAGAACTTTCGTTTGGTGCAAAGAAAAGTCTCAGTATATAAAATAGCTAGCACAGTGTTTATTGGGGCATACTTCTACGCATTGGCTGCTTTATCCATAGTAGNACAGGACATTGGGTGAATACTATTGTTCTCTCATTTTTGATTCCTATAATGAGTATAAGAATCCACAGACCCTTATAGGTGATCTTGTACTGACCTCATAGACATGCATGAGAATCTGTGTGTGATTCTCAGCATGTTTGCTCTCTTTTTAGAGTCCCTACCACACACCTACTCCAAGCTGAAAACTTTTTGAAATTCACCACATAAAACTCAATCACTTAGTTCCATACTCAAGCAACTAAAGGGAAAAGGCACAAGGGGGCAAAAGCTGCAGTGAATTACATTTAGTTCTCGAGGAACAGCAACAACNAATTAATGTTTTTGAATATTTCAGTTTTCAGTCATCTCGGATTAGACCAATTGTTATTTCAGAGTGAAATTGTGCTGTGTCTACCACTGACAATCAGCCATAGATGATGAATCTTTATTTTTATAAAGTTGAACATGCTAGGATTGAAAAACTTTATCAACCTTACAAAGGATGCTTAGAGAATTATACAATGAACAGCCCTGCTGATATTTATATATTTCTTTAAAAAATGAGGTTATTGAGTTAAAAAGTATTGTAATTACATTAGCAAACCCCTAATAAAAATATTTTTAAATAGCAATTTTGATTGTACTCTCTTTATAATCAAGGAGAAGGATTTAAAATTAATTTATTTTTTTTCCTATTGTCTGAAGAAAATATTTCCTCAGGGCTTTCTGTACAGGGACTAATATAGAATTTCTGCATCTTCAAGAGGATACAGAAAAATATTGGACTTCTTCCACATTTTCAATATAAACTTTTATCAATCTGTGAAATACATTTCACCAACAATCATTACATATTTTTAAATTATCTTTTAACTCTAAAAAGTATGTAAGATTTGATGAATCACCTGTAATTTATCAGAATTCAGGTGGACTGAATCTTAAAACTGTCCAAGGAACTTGTAATTAATCCAGATTGTGAAAGATAAAATTCATCAGAACGTGGCCCCGTGCCTCTTCCATTTATTTCCTCTGCAACTGATCCTAAGAGCAGCCAATTTTAGCTGCTGTCTTCTCTCCAGCGTGATGCTTCCTCGACAGCTTATTCATTCCAAATGGCGTGGAACAGTGGAACACAATGCATTTTGAAGCTTTCAGACAGGCTTTTTAGAAACAAGATTTAAAAATGCCTTTAGAGCCTGGTTGTATGCGCGTAGGAACCACACATCAGCTCTCCAGTGTGTCCTTAGTGCTATCATGTCTGTTTCACTCTTGCGAGAGGCATTAGGGACTCTAATCACTTACCTGCGAATCTGTGAATCTGGTGATTCTATTTCCTCAAAAACTGGTTCTGAAGTGAGAACTGATGTCCCTGGCTCCGGCTTTCTTAACTGACTCTGAAGAAAAACTCAGAAGTCCATCCATACAGGGAAAGAGACAGAAGGTGGGAGGGGAAATCTAGATTGATCGGACTGCAGCCATCTTCCATCAGAAGGGTGGTAATTGCCCTCATGATACCTGATCCTTTTCTTCTGTACAATTTCTCAAAACACTACAGAGAATCAAAACCATTGGAGGATACTCGTATATTTACTACTAGAAACTGTCTTTATACATGACCCACTGGAATGTGTGTTATGTCTTTGATATGAAAGCTACGAACCAGGTACATTCCCGATTATACAAAAGCCATCGTGGTCCTCCACTACACAAAGCTCCTCCCTCTTATGGGATCTATGGAATCCACTCTGCTGCTGCTCCCTTTGACCATGCTTCGGCCAATGAAGTTCTCAATAAAGATCAGTCCCTATAGTTTTGAATCTGCTTTTTTCTGCAGTTTCTCGGCACTTTTTAGATTACTGAGGTTAGTTATTTTACATTGAATAATCATTACTTTTGGGAACTAGGTGGTGAATAAGCCCAAGGAATAAGAAAACTAGAGGGCATTATAATATCTCAACGTTTTATGTTTCCATCATCCCAACTCTTAGATCTACAAGCCTTTCAGAGATAGTAGTTNTATAAGGAGAGAGGTTCCCGCTAGTTTTATCCTCTGAATGCCCAATCTGATCTATTCACCTGCTGCATACTTTGAACTTTCTTAGAAAAGTCCAACCTAGTCAAATTTAAATAACCTAAAACCAAGGTCGTTGATTATCTGGACTTCTTATGTACCCTTTCTAGGTTTGGGAGTTTATCCTGGAAAAATTTACCCCAAAGCTAAAAGACACCCTCAGGACCTAAGGCTTTGTTTTACCTCAGGTAACATTTTATCATTTGAATGAGTTTCCTTAAATATAATCTTAGTCAGAGTGAGTATTATTATGACAGTAAAGTCAGAAGCCATGGAAAGCTATTGAAAATGCAGTTGAAATTTTGTTCTGAAAAGATCTGGTCAGTCAATGTCAATCAATTTGACTTTTCTTAAAGTCTATGAGATAGTTTTAAATGTGGATTTCAGTTTCACTATTGTACTGCAAACAAGCTCAGTGGAGACAACTTTGAGGTAGAAGCATCTAGATGGCATGAGTAGTAGAAGGGATTGTTGTGCCAAGGGCAATACAGAGTGCGGGTGAAGGTTGGCCTTAATATTCCTCCCTCTGTGCCTGTAAGACAAGCATCCCCGTCTGACCAACATGACAAGAAACTCTCTACCTGTGACTGATGACTTATCATTACTGCTTATAATTTAGTAGGTAACAGGATTTCTTTTTAAGCCACCACAGAAAACATGTATTCACTAGATNAAAAAAAAGACAAAAAGAAAAGAAAGAAAATGCTACCCAATTCCCATATCATGGCTTCTAATAGGCTTGAACTGACTTTTTAAATAGGTTGAAGCAATTTAATACCTCAAACAATTTTCCCTCCTTGTCAGAAAATAAATTTATAGCCAATTTAGCAATAGATCTAATAGAATTTGTTCATAATTCATATATAGGGGCAGTCTGTTTGTTGAAAACTAAAAAGAAAGTTCCCATTTGACTTGCGATATAATATCTATTATGCATGTTTTTAAGTGACTGGGACCCCAGGAATCATGGGTTTCTTTAGCAGCCATGGAAATTACATCAATCACAGACTTCATATTTTGTTGCCCTGTGGGTAGCATCCAAAAATCCTTTTCAATATTGTTATGTTTTGATGGTGGACTTTTAAAAAAATACTACCATTTTTATGAATCTCTTGTATGTCTTTGTTTTTTTCCCAANTATTTCTGTGATACACTTAATTAAATATCCTCAAAGTAATCCAGCAATGGTGATATACCTTTATAATTCCAATACACAAGTTCCTAAGGCAAGAGGATTGCAAGTTTGAAGTCAGCCTGGGCTTTACAGTGAGAGCATTTAACAACAACAACAACAACAAAAACCAAACAATCAAATGAACTGAACCTCAAAATAAAGGCATTTCCTATCATTGAGTAAGCATTTCTAGGTTTCCAGAGTGTCACTGTCCCTGTCTTTCTGTTTTTATTATCCTCTCTCAGGAAGCACAGAGTAAGCCCTGAAGTGCCAGGAAATGTCTACTGAGTTTTGACAAGCCCATCCTTGCTCATTTAGCTGGTGCTCTGATTAGGGTCTATGATGTTTAAGAGAACATCTGCCTTGTAACTCANGTGCCAAATGATTTTGCAACACTCATCATTGTCTCACTATCCAAGAAATTGAGTTGTTGCTCAGGAAACCTCCCAAGATCTATTTTCTGGTGTCTCTTCACTGACTCTATTTCTCCAGGTTTGTTGATTAAAATGTTTCTAAGCCAGACCATCAGAAACATACATTCCATTGTAGTAAATGTAAGACGAATTTCTAACCAGTCTTATTAATAAACACACAGAACAAGAAATAGAGGTGAAAATCTGACAGAGATCAGAGGAATTAGGAGCAAGCCACCAGCTAGCCTCACCTCACCAACGCTGCCGCTACTTCCAAAGAGCCAAGCGAAGAGAGTGACTTCCTGTCTAACCCGGCTTTTTATGCCTGTCCATTCTGCTAACTTATTTCCTATCTTTACCAAGCTACATCACTTCCTGTCTGTCTGCACGGACCTCCAGAACTCTATGGCTGATGCTAGCATTAAAGGCCGTGTGCCTCCTTCCGCTAGTTCCCAATATGACCTTGGAGTCACAGAGAACCAAACGGATTAAGGGCATGTGCTAACTTGCATGACTATTGTTTTACTACTAGTGGCTGGTTGCCCCGTTTTTCCTCCAATCCTCAGATAAATTTTATTGGGGAACACAGATAAAATATCACCACAAGTAAAGATTCTGAGATTTGAATAAAAGTACAACAACAAAACGAACACACAAAAAAACCAATTCTCCATTCAGCATTGCTGTGACAGAAGTTCATAGATGTTCATAACTGTTGTAATATATATATATAT
>LZPO01027940.1:24620-38974 GCA_001675575.1 Neotoma lepida | reverse complement strand
AGCCCAGGCTGGCCTTGAACTCACAGAGATCCGCCTGCCTCTGCCTCCCGAGTGCTGGGATTAAAGGCGTGCGCCACCACCGCCTGGCTTAGCCAACTTCTTAACCTCCTCTCTTAATGCTTTGTCTATGATATTGTGCTGGCACCCAATGTCCAGTGATTTCAGAAATTCCATAGCAAATATATTTTTATCAAAATTGTGATTGAGAGGAAATATTTTCTTATTAGCAGTCTTAACAAAGGTAACTTTTGACAAAGGTAAATATTTTCTACAGGCTGTGTCTTGTATATTCTCAGATGATTATTCTCTATTCTACAGATGACAGTAGGACTCACATGCAATTGAGACAATCTAGTATTTCCACCAAAACCAATCAAAATTAAAATACCCTTTCACTTGAGATCTGTACCAATGAAATAAATCATGTATTTCACCACTAATTATTAAACTTTCAAAGTGAATAATTGCAAATAAAATCATGTAAGTTCAAATAAGTTGACATTATCTAGGGCAAAATTATGAGTATATGATCATATTTCTTAGGTTGTTTATTTTACTCACCAGAAAAAAATACTCAATTATTATTTATTTCCATATAACTGAAACACACTTCCATTTATACATTCTAAAGTACTGGAAATATTTAGCTTGCTCATTTCACTCGAAACCCAACTTTCTTACTTAGAAACATTGAGCCACCTAAATATGTTCTATATTCCCACATTCAAATGGATTTTCATGAAGTTTAAAATTCACATGACTGTGTAGTCCCTAGCACCTCTAACNCTTTCAGCACATGTCCACTTGTAGATACTATTTACCCTTTATCTGGCCAGAGGAAAGGAGCAAAATTTTATATTTCCTATATGCTTTGGCTTTTTCTAAAAATTGTAAAATCATCAATTAAAAGGCATCCTACAAAACACAAATATGTTCTTCAAAATTTAAATCATATATAAATTATATCCTGAACAAAAACAACTGATTCAATTAGGATAACCTGTGATATTAGGATAAACGGAATGATTGCTTGGACTAAAGAGAAATTGCCTTCTCTACTCAGCCTACTTAATTCTTATTGAAAGGAAAAGAGAGAAATACCCTGAAAGCTAAGGACAAACCAAGCAGGCAGCATGGGGCACTGGAAAGAGCAATTTTAACAGCAATCTATTACTATCTAGGGGAGAAAGAGCAGTTATTCAAATTTTCTTTATTTCCATATATTTGGAGGGGGCGGGACTTTTGCTATTACCAACTTTCTGAGTATTANGTATTAACATTTTAGCGGCTAACACTCTCTGGTGGCATCTATATGCTCTCTTCCTATTCGGTAAGCTCTTTTTATATCTTATCTATAAACACGAATGGCAACCCACTGAGGTGAGTATTAATATCACCTTTAAATCACATAAATGAGATGCAGAAGCAGGAAAAATTACACATCCTAAAGAGATTCCAATTTAGCTCACTGACTCCAAGAAAAGGATTCTTGAACATTGTAATGTGTTCTCACATGGACCCAAAAATAAAATTGCCTTCTGAGTAGTTGGTTAGTATATGAATAATGAGAAAAATGATAACTCACCTAAGTACATGAGGAGACTCAGAGATGATGACAGGATACTGTCCCATGAGCATTTAGGACAAATTCACTATCTCTGTGGTTCCCATATCTGGCAACTCTCTCTCTCCTTGCTTTCCCATCTCCTTTGAGCCCTGCCTGGTTCAGGTCTTCAAATATTTTCATCTAATTCTAAGTTAGGTTTCATATGCTGTTAGAGAGTTCTGAGACGTAATTTGATCATGCTGGTACNGTGCTTCAATGTCCTTCAAGAGCTTTCTTCTACTCCAGGGATATGTCTAAATGCCTCTTCATTTAGCAGACTAGTAAATCCAAAGATTCAGTACCCTTAAGCCCAGTGATTCCACAGCCAGTTATCTCCTTAGATAACTGATTGCCAAATGCACAAGGAGATATTTAGAAACGTAGAAGGCTGCATGCATCTTTGGTAAAAGCAAACCATCATAAACATCTAAAATACCTCTTTGGTAAAGCAATAAACAGAAAAAAAAAGTGTGTCATCTGAGGAATAGTACTATGTAGCATTTCATTTTTATCTCTGACAAGTAAAACTTGCACATTTTATTAGCTAGAACACAATCTTTGAAAGGATGTGTGCACTGTGAATGAAGCTAATGTTAGCATGACTTTCTGTAATCAAGTTATTTGTGATGAAAACTCATCTTCTGATCATTTTCAAGCATCTCAAATGTTGTAGTTAACTGAAGTTGCCATGTTGTACCATAAACCACGTAGTTCCTCCTAACAGAAATTGGACAGACCTTGACTGATGTCAATTTAAACTCTCCCTGACCCCATCTCCTAGTAACCAACAGTTTACCTTTTGTTCCTATGAGACCATGTGGCAATTGTCTCTCTGAATCTGGTTTACTTTATGTGACAGTAAAGTTTAGTTTATCCATGCTATTATAAAAGATGGAATTCTCTTCTTGTTTGAGGTCAAATAGTATTCTGTTGAACAAATATAAGCATTGCATTTTTATAAAGCATNTTATTTTATTTATTTGGTGCTTAATATTGATTTATTTTTATTTTATATGTATATGTGTTTTGCCTGCACGGATATATGTGTACCACATGGTGCCTGGGTCCACAGAGTACAGAAAAGGGTATCAGATCTCCTGGAACTGGAGTAATATACAGTTGTGAGACATTATGTGGGTGCATGGAATTAGATCATGTTGTCATCAAGAGCATCAAGTGCTCATAACTGCTCAATCATCTCTCCAGCCTCATTATATAAGATTTTAAATGAATGTACTGGGTTTACACAAAAAAATGTTTTTCAAAATAAAAATGTCAAAAAAGAAACTGTATGTATATATTAATTATGATATCCATTCGTAATCTATTAACTGATAAATCCTATTACATACTTTTTAGTGTTATATAGTTATATAATTAGTGCAATGATAACGGGATAATGATTAACTATAGTGATGAGGAAAAAAACAGTAAATGAAAAGAGGGCTTGTGTGCACATTTTCTTTAAGTGCATTTTAACTCAGCTTTGTAACATGGGTGTCAGGAACCTAAAATTTTTCATGTTGAATTGAAATGAATTACTTATTTTCCCATAAAATATCTTGCCTTAGTCATCTCTTAAGTGTGCATTACCTAATATAGATATATCAAAAAAGAATATGTCTTCTCTGAATAAGTGACAGTTTCCTTCTAAAATGCATTATTTCTGGATGAGTCATGCAGGAAGTAATATCTGTGAGTAACCNTTAGCATTTTAATGTTGAGCCATTTTCCTGACCATATCATGCTTGGGTGATTGTAGGGTTCCCAGTCCATAAATTTTCAGAGCTGAACACATTAAGCTCACTTCCCACAATGGACAGGGGATCCCTGCACCTCTTCACTTTTATGTACCTGCTAGACATTTGCTGAAAATGATTAATCAAATGAGCCTATGAGAGTGAAGAGTCTGTGATGTCAGGGTAGGAGGCCATGTTTCTNGGTGTAGAAGGTGCCTATAAAAACCTCCAATTCAGACTCTGTGAGTTCTTATAAACCAGGTCAGTTGTTTCTGTGAGTTTTCTTATGATGTCCTTGACCCCTCTGGCTCCAACAATTCTTCTTCCTTCTTTTCAGCAGGATTCCCCGAGCTCAGCCTTGTGTTTGACTGTGGGTCTCTGCACGTGTTTCGATCAGTTACTGGATGAAATGTCTCTGGTGACAAGTGATGTGGTCAGTGTTCTGCTTGTGGGACTACTAACAATGGGAGGAGGGGCTGTCCCTAATGCCTTGGGTGACTCTTGGGAACCTNCTCCTCACCCTGGCTTGCCTTGCATAGCCTTAATACAAGGGGAGGTACTTAGTCTTACTGCAACTTGATAAGATACGCCATGTTTTGTTGATACACATGGCAGGCCTGTTCCTTTCTGAAAAGAAACAGAGGAGGAGTGGATTGGGATGGGGAGGAGAGGTGGGGACCAGGAATGGGAGGTGAGGCGGGAGGGGAAAATGTAGTCAGGATGTAAAATAAAAACCAAATTGAAATGAAAACAAAAACAAAAAACCTTCCAATTCAGAAGTCTTTCTAAGGCTATCACATGTAAAATGACAATGGCTCAGATATCTTCAGAAGGACTGACTCATTTGTCATCAAAACAACCACATGAGTAGAAGTACATTTCTCTGTTATTTTAAGTATATTACCTTTTACTCATTTCTAAAGGATAGAATGCATTACATTTCCTTTCTCATTTGAAGTTATGTATTTTTTGAAACATGCTTTATTTAGTGCGTTATTTAGCATGTGTGTATATGTGTGTGTGTGTGTGTGTGTGTGTGTGTGTGTGTGTGTGTAGGTACAATGTACATGTATATAAATGGAGGCCAGTGTTTGACTCCAAGCATCTTCCTCTGCTTTTGTTCAACTTAATTTTTGACGTGGATTCTCTCATTCAATCTGGAAGTCATCGATTCAGCTTCACTATGGTGACTAGTTGTTTTTTGTTTTTTGTACAATAAGTGATTTTAAAGAAATAATTAAAATTTTAACTTTTGTTTGAGAATATCATACACTATACCTTTGATTACTATGTTTATATAATTTCTACCCCTCTTTTTTGCCCATCAAATTCTCTGTGTCCTGTCCCTCATTATAGATAAGTGTAACTCCAAGTCCACATCAAATAAGCTTCTTTTTGTAGCAGACAGAGAACATTATAGAAATCCACAGCTGCTCAAAATGCAGAGAGAAACTGACTGGGGAGAGATGCCCAACCCCAGCTGATACATCTACAACTTAACACCCTACACTGAAAGCTCAGGAAACATTGTAAAAAGGAGGATGGAAGAACTGTGAAGACCAGGAATACTCTGCTGCAAGACTCTCTCTCTCTCTCTCTCTCTCTCTCTCTCTCTCTCTCTTTCTTCATATATATGGACAGGCTATCCCTATATAGGCCTGGATGTCACAGAACTTTCTATGTAGACTAAGCTGTTCTTGGATTCAGAGGTTCACCTGCTCCTGCAATCTCAACACTGTTAGCACTAAGGAAAGGCACCACCCCATCCAGCTTTTTACATGGGTTCTGGTGTTAGAATGCAGGTCCTCATGCCTGTGGAAAAGCCTTTTATGGGATGAGGTATTTTCTCAGCCCCAAGTTATGTATTTTTGGCATATCACAATTTTAACATTTTTCAGAAACCCTGAAACTTGGGTTGAGTGCTCTTGTCACAGGCAACTGATTTAATGTGAAGTATTATACTAAACATAAATAATAAGTACCAATTTGTATTTTTACATTAAATATGCCACTCACATTTATGAAAGCATAAAACAATTGCATTCTGATTTCTCAATATTTACAAACATTATAACATGACCCTATTAATCCAGCATCAAAAGCCTGTTAACTGTATATAAAAACAGCCAGGCTGTGGTGGTGCAAACCTTTAATCCCAGCAATCGGGAGGCAGAAGTAGGCAGATCTCTGAGTTCGAGGCCAGCCTGGTCTACAAANGTGAGTTCAGGGACAGCAAGGTCTAAACAGAGAAACCCTGTATTGAAAAACAAAACAAACAAACAAAAATAAAAAACCAAAAAACAAACTGTATATGAAAACATTACCAGAATCATGGACTGCTCAGCACCTCCAGTGTTCACCTTGNGATTGAGGACACCTCCATCAGTACAACTTCCACAGTCTTTAACTCATGCGCTTAACAATTAAACAAACCCTACTTNCTTTTTCCCTGAAATTCATAAGANGTCAGGTACCCAGTTCTTCACCTTAAAACATCTAACGGCATTTCTTGTCACTCGATGGAAAACAGAGCCCACAGCATGGCACTCAGGGTCCTCCATGCCCTGGTTTACTTCTCTACCTCTCTCCCTAATCANTGCCCCAGCTCTGGTTTTTCATTTTCTACTCAGAGAAGATTCTACTCTTTATTCTCANTTGCTTTGTACTTATTTCTTTAACTTAGAACATAGTAAGTTTCATCTTTTCATAAAGAACTTTGCCCCAAATTTACATATCCAATGGGAACTCTTCAGATAACACCATCTGAATTTAAAATACTGTAGCTACTCTTTTAGTCAGATTTCCTTTCTCTCTAAATGGTCATTTGTCACATAATGGATATGTACACATATATGCACACGTGCACGAAAGCACCAACATCAAATTATTATTTGCATTCTCTTTAAAATAAAGTTTTTGTTTTTAATGAAACAGGGTTTTCAAGGTTTTGTTTGCCTGCACTAAAAGCACACCACAACTCACATAAGAGTTCAGAAATTATTTGCTACATGAAAAGGTAGATGATTGAATAAACTCACACAGCACACACAAGCCAGAGCTTCATTCTCGAGGAAAATTTCCTGTCCTTTGGGTTGACATTCCTTATATACAGTTAAATCAAGAATCTAAATTGAAAAACTACCAGATATAATGTCATCAAGTCTTCTTCAATCTAGAGCTCTTCCTACAGACAGGACCTTCCCTCACATAGTTTGCCTTTGTCTTTTTCCATCTTTCTTTCCTTTTATTATTTCTTCCATCTTTTCTTTTTCTCCTCATTTATTTCTTGTCTGCATCAAAACTCCATGAGTGATTTNGCAGTCTCTAGTTAAGTCCAACAGCTTAGGAAGTTTCCTTTGTACTTAGAATCTGTGATATTTGAATGAGAATGCCCCCCTAAGTTCATGTGTTAGGACATTTGGTCCCCAGNGTGTGGCACTGAGTGGAGAGGTTCAGGAGGTTGGGACAAGGTTCAGCCTTGTTGGGAGAAGTACTTCAGTAGAGGCAGGCTTTGAGAGTTTGAAGACTCAGGACATTTTCAGTTCACTCTCTGTGCTTCACAACTGTAGTTTAAGATGTGATCTCTCAACTTCCTGCCCCTGCTACCATGCCTGCCACTTGCTTCCATGCTCCCGACCATGATGGACTCTCACCCTTCCGGAACCATAAGCCAAAATAAACTCTTCTGTTAGTTGCCCTGGTCATAACACTTCATCACAGCAACAGAAAACAAATTGGCAGGGTTGAAGCTTTCTGCATTTTGAGTATAATGTGGAAATGGTCATGGCCTAGAATACCATTACCCTAATATTATGGGGAGAGTCTATGTCCCATACATTTTAATATTTTCATAAATGAGGAAAGACATAAAGGTCTTCAGTTTTTCTTAAAGATATGTCAAGCAAACAAGGCCAAGTCATAAAACCACAAATACATAAGCAGGACACAAGAGCTTTCAGACACTTTCAGACACAAGAGCTACAGATGGNGCATTTCCCTCTTCTTCCTCTTACACCCTAGGGTAACACAAAAGAATTTGTCAGGNCAAAACATCTTTCGCAATGAGATGTTGGCTTTCNAGTTGTGAAGCCTCTGACTCCCTTGAATAAGAAAACCCCACCCAACTCCATTCAGCACAATCAGTACCTTGGTCACAAGCTTTGTGGCTACAGCAGGGTAGTGGGTAGAACAGGAGCCTCCAGCCTTCAGTTGTATTACCAGTTCATTCTCTGCTACTAGCAAATGTCTAGGACATTCAATGGTGCCTCCTAATAGCCCTTACCCAGTCTTAGTCNTATCTTGCAAGGACCAACTGCCTGAACTCTAAGCTATGTCTGGTTTTGGTACAGCAAGTTTGATTCCCTATAATGTTTGGCTCTGCAGGAGGCCAACTTGTTGCCAGGATATCCAAATTGCAAGCATCAGTCTTGGACAATTTATTCCTTATCTTTCACTTTGTTCAGTTGCTTCTCTTTCTTGCTTTCTCTCATTNGTTTAATTAGCTGGGAGTAATTAGGAAGCTTATCTCACTATTAATATTGAGAAATTTCATAAATGCATCTCATCCTCAGTTATGTTCTGTGGTACCACAGTCTCTAAACATGGAATTTACCCCCACTCTATTTTTAATTCACTAATCTCTCAAGCTTTAGGCTTTTATTTAACACCACACACACACACACACACACGCACACACACACACACGAACACACACATATTTCACTGTATTTGATGTACTTCTTTATGTATTTCACAGTTATTGACTCATTTATCTTTGCTAACTTGTATAGGTGAGACCATGATATCTATTCTGTGTGTGAGGAAGGTTGAGATGCAGATATCTGAAGCAACTTCCCCAGCNTCACACAACTAGCACATTTATAGGTTAGGTTGATTTGCTCTAACTTTATTTCTTTGAGTCAGTAATCCTTGAATTTGTACTGTAAGAGNTCTATGTAGACACTTGGTTATAAATACTGCCCCCAGTTTTCAAGAATGGTAAGTTTTCAACAGCATTAACTATAATTAGTATATTTATCTTAAATTCNCCATTTAAATTTGCATTTTGGTGGTCTTGGACATTACTCTCTTTGTATATATGTAGTACTGGATATTGAGCCCAGGACCTCACATATGCAAGGAAAGTGTTCTCCCCCGAGGTTCATCCCATATCCATCTTCTATATGTGAACTCCAGAATCAGGAAAAAAATGCCACAGACATACCATTAGGTCCTATAACTTATTTTCTATTCAGGGTTAAACACTCAATAGTCTTTATTCTCAGCACTTGGATGAGTTATGAGCCTCTGATTTGACCATTCTTCGCTGCCAAAAGAGGCTTCTCTGCCTCAGGATGAGAGCCTCACCAGTATTTTGGCATAAACATAAGCACTTAGAAGGCAGTTTAAATTCATGCCTACTTAGCAAAACATCAGGAGCAGCTTCCTCTATAGCATCTCCATCAGCTTTTGTCAAACTTTAAAGTAGCCAACACACATTCCTTCTCAGGGAATGGGCTTCAGGTCCAATTGAGTGTTTATTATCTCAGGATCAACCATACCGCTTTTCATTACATTAGTGGGTATATCTTTTTATGCAGGTCAATCTTATAGTACACAGGGCTAGATTTTTCTCTCCCAACATTTTACAGAATACCTTCTAGTGCTACGAATGCTAGTCACCAGGGAAGAAGTTTTACTTCAATTCTAGCTTGATTTTTCTGTGTCTGTATCCAAAGTATGTATTGTTTTTAGCACTAGAGTCTTACTATCTAGTTCCATAGGGCAACCAAGAACACTTACAATATCTATAAGGTTTTGGAATCCTCTACGAATACCCTGGCAAACAACTCACAGGGAGATATCCTATATCTGCACTAAATTTTTTGCTTAATAACCTGCAATTTCTGGGGGGGGGCAGCATTAGCCTCCCATGCAAGGAAGCTTTTTTTTTTGTTTTGTTTTTTGTTTTTTGTTTTTGATTTTTCGAGACAGGGTTTCTCTGTGTAGCTTTGGCGCCTTTCCTGGAACTCACTCGGTAGCCCAGGCTGGCCTCGAACTCACAGAGATCCGCCTGCCTCTGCCTCCCAAGTGCTGGGATTAAAAGCGTGCGCCACCACCGTCCAGCTCACCTGCTTTTTAAATGAATCAAACAAACCAAGAAACACATTTTAGTTCGTCTATATGCTGTAAGTTCCTATATGGTTTTTTCATATATTCTTTGTTTCAGTTGGCCTTGCTTTCACCTTCACTTTTCCTGAATGTTCTACTCTATCCCCATTTAAACTTNCTACCTCTAGCATCCTACCCCATGCCGATTTCCATATAACATGTCTTTATTATCTCCTCCCCTTCAGTTCTCTCACCATTTTCCCCAAGGCATGTTTTCTTGCTTCTTGTCCCATGTAGATACTCACTCCAACATAAACATAGAAATCTAAAATCCACATATGACAGAGAATATGTAGTATTTGTCTTTTGGGGTCTGATTTACCTCACTCAGTATTTTCCAGTCCCATTCATTTCCCTTCAAATTTTATAATTTAATTTTGTTTAGTGCTAAGTAGAATTCTGCTGCATAAACGTATCACATTTTCACCATCCATTCATCAAGTGATAGAAATCTCAGCTGATTTCATTTTCTAACTATTGTATACAGGGTGGCAACAAACATGCATGCTTAGTTAGCTCTGTTGTGATGTAGAAAGGGTCCTTTGAGTATACGGCCAAGAGGGTGACATCTGGGTCAATACGGTAGTTTTGGTTTTAGCTTTTGAAGAAACCTCCACACTGGTTTTCACAATGACTGCACCAATTTATACTCCCATCAATAGTGAGCAAGGGTTCCCCTTTCCCCATGTACTTACCAGCATTTTCTGTCATTTGTTTTCTTGACAATGGCTAATGTTACTGGGGTTAGACACAATCTCAAAGTTATTCTCACAGTTTCCTGATGGCTGAGGATGTTGAACAGGTTATTAAATATTTACAATTTTTGTATGTTCTTTCTTTTGAGAATTCTCTGTTCAATACACAGAACATTTTTCATACTACAAGGCTCAGGACACATTGTGAAAGAGGAGTGGAAAGACTACGGGAATAAGATTTTTGGAAGAATAATGTGAAATGCTCTCTTCTGGGTGTGACAAGTCTNTGGAAGTCTTGAACACATAGCAGCTGTGACCACCTGAACTTAACAGGCAAAAATAAAACATGAAAGCAGGAAGGGCCCTAGCTGGGAAGAGAGGAGACCTGGAGTAAGAGGGGAACAAAAGAAAGTTGTGGGAGGAAGGAATATTATATTGTACACAAATAGAAAACCATCTAATTAAAAATAATTAAATCAGATAATTTTAAATAAGAATCTATAATGACAGAGAAGCTAAAATATATAGCAACCTTTATAAAAATGTAATTAAAATTAGACATTTCATATCAATATGTACTATTATTATGTAGGATTTTTCAAATATGATAGCCACTTAGTCTTTCTCAAGTATGTACTTGCATACATTAACATTTAATTCATTCTAAGCTAATTTCTCTTTGAGCATTGAAGAAGCACAGAGGTGTTTTGACTGGTAGACTCTCAGACATTGTTGTCCAAGACTTTAATTAAGTTATTTGTTATAGCACTTTAAATTGCTTTGATAACAAACTTAAATATTCACGTCTCATCACTGATCTGTTCTTGATTTGAATTTCCAATTTTTTTAAATATNCAGATAGAGCTATAACTTATGCAAAATAACCTATAATAATCACAATCACATTGTAATATGTCTGGATCTAAGTGATAGCTTCAAGGTCTTTGTTTTCTGAATATAGGTAAAATTAAAAAAAAAACACCAAGAAACTGATTTTAAAGACAAGCATGTAGGATACAGGCATATTTCTTACAGTGGTGTAGGGCTGTTTCCTCTCTATCAAAATGAAAGCCTTTATACATCCTTTTGGATCAACAACTAAAATCTACACTGTTCTTACGTCAAGCAAACAAAGTGTTAAGCATTGGAAGAGATCACTCACTTTTTTGTTAGTACAACCAATACTATGAATAGCAACAGTGATGGCATCATTCAATGCCAGAACGTGATTTTGATCCGAAGATAACATTAGGCATTTTTATGGTTGTATAATTGACAGCCTGACTTTTGTAGAAGCCTAAGGTGGTTATCTTTCAAAGATCTCAAAATGAAGTTCATTTGAAAGGATTCAATTATATGACTTTAAAGAAATCATTAAGGTTAGGTGATGCATGAGGATTTTGAGATCAATTATTAGTTTTTATTTGTTTAGTTTTGTTTCGTTTTCAAGACAGGATTTCTCTGTATAGCACTGACTATTCTGGGACTTGCTTTGTAGACCAGGCTGTCCACAAACTCACAGAGATCCAACTGTCTCTGCCTCCTGAGTGCTGGGATTAAAGGAATGAGCTCCCATCACCTGGACAGTTGTTATATTCTTAAGAAATTATTCAGAACATAAATGAATACTGGGTACAATAACTGCCATGAATGTAACGCAATAGAAAGAAGGTTGTTGATAGATACTTCCCCAATGAGTCTTGGGCATTTAAATTTGAATTCCAGAGGCCTGTGCGTTTTATCTGTCCTGTTCATCCATTAGCATGGTCAGTTTTCTTGTTCAAGTACTAGATTCTCAAAATAACTTGTTCCTACCATATAATTTGAATGATTGATCCATCTTCTCTTTCATCTTGATAAAAACAATATGTATTATATTCTGCAGAAGAAAAGAGTTACTGTAAAGTCAGACTTTTCTTTGGTACAATATTTTCTGCAATAGTTTACACGTGCCTCCTGAACAAAACAAGAATATATACACTGTAGCTATTTCCTGGGAATTGAAACATTCCCTGCAGAAGGGAGAAGTGAAATTTGTAAGACTTAGAAAGTTAGCCAGACTTACAAAGCTTAGGAAGCTCCTGAAATTTACAACACTCAAAGGTCGTCCCCATCTCCCCACCTCCACAGGCTATAAATCCCTTTTAAAATTGCTGGGGAGAATCTCTAAGTGGCCAAGCTGCTCACAAGATGTTCAGAAAGCTCTAGTGATTCATGAGCTGTCCCCAGTTCTGGAGGTGGGCTTCTGAGTGATGCAGTGGCAACCTATGTTCCTGCAAGTAACCATCTCCCATCTATGTTCCTGTGAGTAAATCCATTAAACTCAGTGGTTTACTAAACCAGTGGAATAATTTCTTTAGACGGTTGTTGACATTCTATCTGGGGAGAACAAACGTCTGTTCATTTCTTCCTCAGGAAAGTTATTCAACACTAGGCAAGATGGGCTGAATAATTATTGTTAATTGATTACAGGCTGCCCTACAGTAATATGAACATACTGCTTCATAACATTCTTCATATTAAATAGTTGTTTATTTTAGAATGAACACCCCAGGGATGCTTGCTGTATCTTATTCACAACAGCAAAGCTTTCCATAAGCTGATAATTGATAAGTAGGGAGTTTCCGTCATAAGATGTAAACTATAATTAAATGATGGATTGTTACTTAATGAAAGGAATGGATGCTTTGTAGGCAAAGGCAGACTGCCTCCTTACTTTCCTCNGTATATGTGTTTCTAATTATTAGGTCATCAGTATGCACGATATCAATCCTTACACTAGGCACTGATAGCTTTTATGGCTCATGTGAATACCACAGCACACCTATCTGATAGAGACAGTATTTATTTAAGTGTTTCAGGAAAATTTTATTACCTCAAATGGGAGTAAAATTGAGTTTTGAGTCTCAGTCTCCTAATCCCAACTCTGTGCTTTGTGCCTNTCNCCTCAGTAGAATCTCAAAAATATTAACTAAAAGAACTGTTATTCCTAAACTTTAGAGTTTTGGGNTTTTCCTTGAAGAGGGACAAGAACAGAGCAGAAAGGGACACTATTATGTATTCAAATGCAGCAGCAGAGCAGATAAATGAGGTCCGTCTGCACACCTGAGACAGTGATGCCCTTGGTTTAGTGATTTAGCACCAAACAGAACAGCCAGTGAAGGAAATGATGTGGTTAGAGTGTGTGATGAGGCGGTAATAAAAGGAATGTTGCCTGTCATGACCCTTTTACTGCCTAAAAGCTATGATTACATGCACAAACGCTATGCCCGTAATTTAGAAAAAATAAGGTAGAAGATAAAGCTTAAATTCTTCCGACATGTCACATTTTAGAATACTCCTACTTGTAAAGTGATATTAACATCTTTCTCTTCTGAATTTTGCAGTCTAAGATTAGCGTTTTATGAGAAACCACATCTGAACATAAACAGCCTTCACTTTCCATTTTGTTTCAATATTTTGTGCATTTCTGTACAATGCCATTAAAATAGCTTTGATTGCTGATTTTAAACAGAATTTTCTGATCATTTATTTTTTGACAATTTCATACATGAGATTTATACTTACATAATCTCCACCCCAGTCTCTCCCCTTTCCTGTTCCACCCATATTCCCACACATGAAAATTCTCAAATTCATGTTCCCCTTCTCTATAATTGTTATTGTTGTGTATTGGGTTGGATAATCTCCCAGGGAACTTGTCACTAGAGGAAACTAATTCTCCTTCCAAAGCATCCACCAACTGCTGGAGCACTTCATCTAGGATTGGAGACCTCATAAAATTTCCTCCATCCACATTGGTATGTTGACTGGCTTGGTGTGGTCATTATTCNGGTATTGTTTAGGCAACCATACTATTGAGATTTCAGAGAAAGTACTATGTCACATATGACATTCAGGTCCTCTGACTCTTACAATGTTTCCACCCNCTCCTCTGCTATATTCCCTGAGCTTTGGGCATAGGGGTTGTGTTAAAGATATTCCAATTTGGGCTGGGCACCTCACAGACACTTGTTCTTCACATTGTGGTCAATTGTGAGTCTCTACAGTACCTTCTTCCTGCTACACTAAGAAATGTACTTCATGGATGGGTGAGAGCTACAGTTATCTACAGATCTATGAGTACATATTCAGAACATACTG
>LZPO01027939.1:55099-62961 GCA_001675575.1 Neotoma lepida | reverse complement strand
CCTTCCAATGGCCCGTCTTAAGCAAAAGAAAGTTCATTTGCCACAGTTTCCATGTTTGTTTGTTTGTTTTTTTTAACCATAAGACATGATCAGTAACATATACCTCTGACTACAGATGAGCAAGTAACTGGGCTTGTATCATTAATGAACTCAGTTCAGTATCCAGCACAGAGTAACAGTCATAGTCAGGAAAACAACCTCCCCTGTCCACATCCTAACACTTGGAGTTTGCTGATGCATCCCCTTCATTGACAAGGAAGAAGAAAGGCAGTAGATGGTACTAAAGTTGCTAATTAAATGACTTTAGCAAAGCTGGTTTATCAGAGACCATATAGACAAGACAAATGGAATCACAGGGTTCTAAAATGTAGGTAAGTAAGAGGGAAGAGTTGGTGTTCTCTCAGGGATGCTGTGTGAGAAATCTTTACTGGCCATGACTGCAGTAAGAAAAAAGGTATGACCAAGCAATGAAGGAGGNTTCTGGAAGCTTGGAAAGGCAAGAGCTCAGTTCCTCTCAAGAGCTGTGAAGTGAGGCTGCCTTGGATTTATGGCCTCCAGAACCTTAAAGCATAAATTTGATTTGTTTTAAACCATCANATTGATGGAAAATTTTTATCTAGGTTATCAGGAAACTAAGAGAGCAGTTAACCAGCAACTTTGACTTCTGATGTTGAACAAAGGAAGTCTCCGTGGGAATAGTTACAAGGCCTTTGATGTAGTACCTGGAGTGGATGCCCTTTGTAGGGTTAGGGAGAATATAACAGGAAATAATATTTCTAAATTAAGACAGGACCTAAGCATCAATATGCACACGAGAAAATGCCACAATGGAATACTTTGTGTAAATAGTATATGTTAATAAAAAAGAAATCATTCAAGACAGGTCTTCAGGAAATGAGGCAGGATGATGGCAAGATGGTTTAACAGGTAAAGACACTTTGCTGCCAAGCCTGATGACCTGAGTTCCATACAAGGACCCATATGCTTGAAGGAGAGAACCAATGCCTGTAAATTGCTCTCTGACTTCCACATGAGAGCAGTAGTACACACTACACCCTCCACACCACCCCCAATACACAAGTAAGTAAATGCTTACCGAAGAATAGGGAAATGAGGCAGAGGCAAAACATTATATCTTGTCGGATGACATCAGCATCTTTTGAACACATAGGCATGCAATGCAAACCCCACTTGTAGGAGATCCTATTAAACAGTTTTTCTAACAACTATCATTTCCTGAGAATTTAAATGCACTTATTATTTTATAAACCTGTTCGACATTTGCCACAATTTTATGAGTTAGATGTACTTATACTTATTTCATTAAAACCTAAGTTTTAGGTAAGTTAATTTGTCATAACTAGGAGGGGAAATTAACAGACCTAAGATTTGAATTCACCTTTCATTCCAAAGTTCATGCTCTTCTGTCATATCCCATATGCAGAGGTGATTGATTGACAATATGCATGTTATTATGGTTAACCACATAACAGGCATTATGTTACAGTAGTTACAATAGTGAGCTAGAGAAATTCGTGTCCCGTATGCATGAAGGATGAAATAAACAGGAGGAATTAATCAGTGCAATGTAAACAAGGGTGATGTCATCTGAGCCATACATGGTAAGTCATAGCAGGCCTCCAGAAGTCACATCCAAGGGGTGGAGGAGGGGCCTGGAGAGTCAAGAAAATATCATGGAAGGAAGTAGCACCAGAACAGACCAGGGTGCCAAAGAGAGTGTGGTTTGAGAATGTATGCAGTGGAGAAGGTGAGGATGGGAAGTGACAGGAAATGTGCTGAAGAGGTGGTAGGCAGGAGTCAGAGACTTGACGCCTGTGTTTCCATCTTGTCTTGTTAATGATGTCATTGGAAGCATAGAGTGGCACCAGCAGACTCACAGTTGGGCGAGTGCTACATTTCCAGTAAGGACCTGACAAGGGCTCCTGCAGCAAGGTCTCATCAGCTAGTAGGAGGTGATGGGACACTAGGAGTGGGATTTTCTGACCTCAAGTCACTGGGGTTCTACATTTGTACAGACTTAGAACCCTCTTTAACCTCCTGGCTTCTGAGGGGAGCAGCTCTCTCATGATACAGTGCTTTTTGGCATCCCCAAATAAGAGAGCTACACAATCATGGATTAGAACCTCCAAATTCATGATCTACAATAAACTACTCTTCATAAATTAGCCATCACACGGGTTTTGTTACAATGGCAGACAAGTAATAGAGTGTATGACCTGGAATAGGGAATGGATTGGAAAATATTGCAGTTATCTATAAAAGTGCCACAGATTGATACTACTAATGGGAACTGGCAGTAATGTAGGAAGTAAGTGCTACATCTGAAAGCTGTTTTAGAAACACTTTTAGCAGAACTACAATAAAGGAAGAAAGGGTTGTATGAAAGCAAAGGGTTTGTGAGGAAGCAGGTTTCTGGTTTATTTATTTACACAGAACCTTGACCAGGAGGCGTTTTATAAATGATGACAGTGGTTTCTTTTAGGGTAAAGAGAAATGCAAATACCTGTAAGATTTTTTTGAGAAGACAGGTCAACTGGTAGTAAGCCCAAAACACAAGTCTGACTCTCAAAAAAGAGGTGTAACCTGGATACAGAGTTGATTCCCATTACTGTGATGAGAGCAATTATGCACGGAGCGGGTGATAGAATCTACGAGTTAAAAAGAGGAGGGAGTAGATCCAAGGGCTGAGCCCTAAGGCTCAGTAACAATTAAGATATAAACAGAAGACAGGGTTGCAGAAAAAATGGCAGTGGCAAGAAAAAGGAAAACAGGGGAAGGTGTGACTCTTTTCCATGCTGATTTACTTCAATAATCTTTACATTTAGTTATCTTTCCACGTGGTATGTTATTTAAGCACCTAAGCATATTCTATCCAGAATCACCCACAGGGCTCTCTCATACGTCCTTGAAGACATACCTATAGTTTGCTTCCTCAACCTGGCTACTTGCTCAGTAGCACTCAAATCTTTCCCTTCCTTGTCCCAACTAGGACATCTCTGAAGTTCTTGCCACTTAACAGAAACTCAATAAATGTGTATGTTTAATAGTTTGCAGAGCGGCAGCAGCATCGTGCACGTGGCTCCAAACAGCTTTTGGGCCACATTTAATAAACTAGCTAATAATTGCTCAAATAGCACTGTTAATTGAAGTAGTGCTGAAGTTAAATACATATGCTCTGCAACAGTGTCCCCTGTATTCTAACAGCTCAGCTCCTTCCTAGTGATGGAGTTGATCTTGAGCTATTAGTTAATCATACAGTTTTGTCAATTAAGAAAGAAATCCCCTACTTTATATGCCTTGTTGACGTTATAGGATTTTTTTTTTCATTTGTTGTAATTTTGCTATAAATTATTGAGGGGAAATCAGGCTCCCATGAAATAACCCTAGAGAACAACTTTGCTCAATTTTTCCCACCGTGAGGAGTGCACATGATAATACATGTGAAAGCCTTAATTATTAAATGAATTGTTAAAAGCAAAACAAAACAAAACTCAACTATTTCAGCATACTTACCCCTACGGCATCCAGATAATCTGCAATCTGTCTCTGGATTTACTGTTGGTTTAGTTTTAATGACAGCTTCATGCTCTGTTGTTTAAACAGCCATTCTCAGGCTTGGCATGGAGCAGGTGTATGCAGTAATTGCTTAATTGTATGTGTATAATAAGGCTTGGTGGTTTCAATAATAGTCACCATAATAAAACAGCGGAGAAAGTCCCTTTAGGTATATTTAAAAGGCTGAAACAATGCCAACAATTACCAACTTTTGCTGACTCTCCAGTTGTCACTCTGAGTCTGACGGGAGTCCTGAGCTGAGGAACATATGACTTCTGTGTAGGATTAGAGTCTGGTTATTTGTCATGATATAATGCTTCTGAGAATGCTTACAGCATAACCATTTCTCTAGCATAATGGTACAGCATTCACCTCTCAGTTGAGACCTGCAACTTGAGTCATTTATCTTTTTAAGGGTGACACTACAGGCATCAAAGGATATTGCCTGTATGGACTTTCTATGTGGCAACAGCATGGCTGTGTGAAATGATAGTTGTAAGAAGAAACACAATCCCAACTCAAGACAATGGACTAATCGCCTCTGTGTTGCCAGCTTACTTTGCAAAGGTATGAGCTGTCCGTTTTTGTCTGTCCCATGCCCATACACACAAACCTGGAAGAGTCATAGTCTTCCTTCATGACAAAGAGCAGAGAAATTGTTAATGGACATGCTACATCTTCAAGCACTCTGTATAGAAACAGGCAACCACTTCCTGTAGAGCACTGAAAATAAATGCTTTATGTTCTGCAGGCAGCGAGTGTGTGTCACAGCCACTAATCTATGCCATTATGGGATCACAAGCTACATGCAACATGCAAGCAAATAAATGTCATTATTGATTTCCAATAAAACTTTTATTTGCAAAATCCAACACTGGTTAAGTTTGCCTATGGGCTGTGGAATTGTCAACCCCTGCTTCACAGCATCTGGTTACATTGTAAACAGTTAACATTTTGTACAAATGTCTTATTCATTACTCTAAACCTTATCTTTTTTAGACAAGATCCCTCGATGGAACTGGGGTTCACTGATGGAACTAATAAGCTCCAAGGATCTACCTCTTTCTGCTACCCCAATGCTGGGGTTACAAGCATCCATCACTATTCCTGGCTTTTTATGGGTGTTCTGAGGGACTAAACTCAGGGTAGTATGCTTGTACAGTGAGTGCCTTAATGACTGAGCAACCTCCCTAACCTACTAATCCTTATCCATTTTAACATCTCCTTCTATTTTCAGAGTAAAGAGTAACTGAAGTGGGAAGAATAGAAACTAAAGCTAATTTTCAGGAAGATGAATGCAGTTTTCATCCACATCTTTATTCATGCAGCAAGATGAAAGCTTTCCCTGATAGGAAAATTTTCTTCTGTTTTCAGTCAATGACACTACATCATAAGCTCATTTCTGCTCAGCAGTGTGAATTAAATAACTTTATAAGGAGATTTCTTATGACAAAAGAAGGTTGGGAGAATCCGTTTCATGTGCCTGAAATCACAGTAACACTTGCTGGTGACAGAGAAGTAAGATGCTGATAGGATTCTTGGGGACAATTCTAGTTCAAATGCATAATTTCTAAACTAATTGCTTATTTTTAAGCAATTAAGATAAGAATGGAAAAGAAATGCAAAAATGAGTAAAAAAATTTAATTGCATAATTATCTACAGTGAATTATCTATTCAACTGAATTCATTAAAAAAAGCTCCTGTTACGAGTGTGTGCATGTTCATTTGGGTTCTTGTGTGTACATGTTTATGTGAGTACACTTGTGTGCATGCTGGTGCATACGCAAGTGTGCACACATAAAGGTAGATGCCAGAGGACAACTGTTTCTCAGGCACAGTCATTAATGTTTATTAAGGTCAACTTCTGAACTTCACATATGTACACACACACACACACACACACACACACACACACACACACACACCAAGCATTTATGAGAACTGAAGAAAAGATACTAACCAGAAAATAAGGAGCATTTGAAGAGGTGTAATCTACTGCTGTGCTGATTTGAATGAGAAATGTATGCCATAGGCTCATGTATTTGGACACTTGTTCCCCAGTTGGTGGGGAGGTTATGGAACCGTTCAAGTGTGCAGCCTTACTGGGGGAAGTACATCACAGGGGTGGGCTTTCNGGGCTCTTGCCCCACTTTGAATTCACTTTCTGCTTTCTTTATGTGGATGGCGATATAATCTCCCAGCTTCCTGTTCCAGCACCGAATGCCTTGCCTTCCTCACCTTTATGGACTCCCTTTCTAGAAACTTCTGTCAAAATGAACCATTCTCTCTATAATCTACTTATGGTCTTGGTGTTTTATCACAGTGACAGAATAGTAACTGATACAATTGCCTAGTGCCAACGACTCTGAGAATATATTTACAGGGTCATTTTCACAGCTATTCTCAGTGTATTAAAACCTCAACTTTCACTTTTCAAGACTTCTATTTCACTTGCAGATGAGTTGTCTACCCATTGTACACAGGTCAAGCGAGACCAAAAAGAGATACAAACTAGGTTCTGTTGTTGNTGNTGGTGGTGGTGTGTGTGTGTGTTTTGTTTTCTGTCCTTGTTTTCAGGAAATGCCACCAGGATCCCATTATTATCTAAAGGTGACCTCCTGCAGGTGAATGGTGATTCTGGCTCACCGACGTACTCTGCTTTCTAGTTGACTGGTTATACAGCTTCAGTCTCTCTTGTTTGATTAAGGACTGCGGTGCCCTGAGAGGTCCAAGCAGTCAAGAGTATATAGTGTCTTCCTTCCCTGTGTTGTGTTCTGACCTCTTAAGTGTGAGGTAACAATAATATAAAAAGACTTTGTTATCACTATGTTAGAATAATAATTGATCTCTGAGCCTGGGTATATTTACTGTCCATAAAGAAATGCCTTTCTGGTACATCTAAAAAAAAAACGGGAAAAATTTAAGATTTTTCAGGAAAGAAAAGTATCTGAAATTGACCAGTTGTTTGAAGTTTACACAAAAGGCATGGGAAAAAGAAAAAAGNAAAAGAAAATATAAACATTCAATTGTCTTTCTCTCTTCCCCTCCTTTTCTTTGTAAATCCTTTCCCAGTTAATGAACATCCTAGAAAAAAAAGGGGGGGGGAGAAAGAGACTCGGGTTTGCCTCAGGATTCTCAGCTCCACTTGGTACACATCCCTGAAAAAGCAGGTCATGTTTCTCAAATTGTTTTCAGCTACTATGGCAGCTGGCCTCATACTCCCCCTATGATAGGAACCAGCAGGGACCTGTAGCTAACTGTTTGATTTGCGTTTTAAATTTTCCTTCTTTGTTCTCACATCAAATTGATGCACTCATCAAACTTTTTAAATGATTATCATTTATTTCATGAACAGAGGCTGTAAAAGTGAGCAATGGATATGTAGGCAGCCTCCTACTCAGGACATGACACATGGATTAGAGGCACTACCAGGCCAGACATTATCTGGAATTTCATGATTATTTTTAAAAGAAGTTCAAAAGATTTCTGTCCATTTTATCCCATCCCAGAGTCTGAACAATTTTATCAAGTTCACAGATTTAATTTAATCTTGATAAAATGTATGATCATTTTACTTTCAAATATTTTTCCAGACCTGTCAGAAAACTCTACATCAATCCATCTCCATCTAGCTAGAAAAATGCACATTGATGAGAATATGTGTGGTAGCCCTTGCCACTGCTATTTGGGTACCAGTTAGAGGGAAAAAAATTACAAGTCTCAGGATGGGGAGACCAGCTCAGTGGATTAAGTGCCTACCATGCAAGCATAAAAACCAGAGTTCAGAACCCACATAAAATCTGAGCAGACATGGCAAATGGTCTGAATCCCAGCACACAGGAGGCAGTGACAGGGGATCCCCAGAGCCAGCTGCCTAACCAGACTATCTTGAATTTGAGAAGTTTGTGTTCAGTGAGAGATCCAGCCTCAATAAATAAAGTCTGTTCAAGAAAGATAACCAGTATCAACCTTCTGCATCTTCATGATAATGCATGGACTCCCCACGTGCAGTATACATACCCGAAAACACACAGATGCACGTGCCTGCAAACACACGTGCACATGCAAAAAATAAGGAAGAAAAGAAAAATGCTATTGTCTATTTTAAATTACAGAATAAGAAGCACGCCATTCTCCAAATTCTCTACCAAAGTAGACTGGGCTACTGTCTGTCTATGACGTGGACCAAATGCAAACTGAATGTATAAAACTAGAATGATAAATCTCCCATCTGCTCCATTTAACTGTAAAAGTCAGATGGGCATCCATTATTACAAGCAACTCA
>LZPO01027939.1:47599-52599 GCA_001675575.1 Neotoma lepida | reverse complement strand
AATTGTACATTAGGCCAGCCTGTGGTGGCACATGCCTTTAATCCCAGCATTCCTGAGGCAGAGGCAGGTGGATCTCTGTGAGTTCAAGGACAGCCTGGTCTACAGAGTGAGTTCCAGGACAGCCAGGCTACACAGAAAGACCTTGTCTTGAAAAAACAAAAACAAACAAACAAACAAAAATTGTACATCAGGATATATAGGATATGTAGAAGAAATTCTCTTACTGCTATCCTGGGTTTCACNCCACTGATTTCACCATCACCTGGATTGAGAGAAAAGGTAACAATCAACAATGGGGNAAAGTCCATGGGTTTAGTGCCAAGTTCAGTGGGGCATCTGGTTCCAGTCATCCAGCACAATGTTCTTATTACTGCTTCTTTCAGATAAAACCATTGATTAACTGGAAATGTCTATTCTCTTCCAAGAATCATCTGTACCCAGAAACATCGGATTTCTAAGATTTCTGGGGTTTCCCTTAATGTTATAGATACCTGTTCTATGCTGTAATTTACTTTTATTAGGTTCAAAAGTCATACACTGAGAGACTTCAGTCATTTCAATATAACACAAAACTTTTCNTTTATTAAGGTTTTAGATTATAAATTTGGGTTCTGGAAAGGTGTCTCAGCAGTTTAGAGCAGCACTTGTTGCTCTTGCAGAGCNTGTGGGTTCGATTCCCAGCTCCCACATGACCATCTGTAGCTCAAGTTCCAGGGGATATGACCCCCCTCTTCTGCCTCCTTAGGCACCAAGCATGCATATGTAGTACAAAGTATATGCAGACAAAATATTCATACACATAAAATAAATGAGTAATAAACATGGAGCAAAACTGAAACCTTCCTAGACACTGAGTTTGAACAGGAGCTTTGAAAAGTATTCCTGATCTTTTTAATTTATAAAAGTATTAAATACTAGTTAAAATTTCATAAAATGTAAAAGGATCAAAAACAGCTTATAATGGATAGGATTAAAACATAGTCCCTAAAGATATATTTTAATTCAAGGAATCTTTGAGTACAACACATTGCATAGAAAAAGAGACTCTACAGATAACAATTAAATGGAGGATTTTGAAATTTGAAATTATCTTGGATTAGAATGAACCTAATGTCACCCCAAGAGGCCACACAAGAGGGAGGCAGGAAGGTAAAAATCAGNGACTGTGGATGGGCTAAGAGAGGTTGACTGTGAGTCATGTGAAGGTAAAGGACGGACATAAGGTAGAGGAATGTAGATAAATCCAGAAACTGGACCAAGGAATGAAATAGACAAAAGACCACCTCCTTAACATTCTAGAAAAAAAAATAGCCTTTGTGTATACTTTGANTATAGTTCAAAATTCCAATTCTTTCATCTAACTTCCAAACAGTAAGATAAGTTGAACTGTTTTAAGCCATGGATTTTATGGTAGTTTATGGCAGAAATAATCAGAAATGAATACTCATTGTATTGAGTTTTCTTTTTTCTGTTTTCTTTGCTTTAGTATTTTTTCCCATCATTGTTTTTCTTAGAGTAGTTAATCTAGAGATAAGAAAGCATATGAAGAAAAATCCATGGGATAATACTTGCTGACGTCTTTCTCCNTGGATTTTTATTTTTATGAAATAAAGCACATCTGTTAAAAATATCTTTAAGAATTTATAGCGATCATAATACAAGAATCATAACTGAAGTGACTACATGAAACAGAGACTTCTCCAAGTACTTAGCTTCCAATATTAACTTACAGCAGATTGTGCAATTGTATGATAACATACACAGGCTATTAGCTACCAGTTCCCGTACTGAACTCCCTTTAGAAATAATGTGAAGGAAGACAGGGAATAGGCTATTCATAGTTTCTCTACAGATGAATGGGCCCCTAATTTTAATTCTTTGCTAGTAGTAGCTTAGTGTTCATAACTTGTTCAAGTTGTGCTAGATGTATTCAATTTAAGCAGATTTTNAAAAAATCTAAAATATAATATAGATACCATCTTTACCACAAAATGTAGGACTGGGAAGTTTTTGTTTTTGTTTTTTTTGGTTTTGTTTTTGGTTTTTTGGTTTTTCAAGACAGGGTTTCTCAGTGTAGCTTTGGCACCTTTCCTGGAACTCACTCGGTAGCCCAGGCTGGCCTTGAACTCACAGAGATCCGCCTGCCTCTGCCTCCGGAGTGCTGGGATTAAAGGCGTGCGCCACCACCGCCCGGCTCTGGGAGGTTTTAAGAGCAGCAGATATGCAGATATTAAATGCCTTTCCTCAGGCAATGCGGACATTCTCATGTCAGCAATCCCTTTCAAGGATACTTGCTTGTGTTTTGTTTGCGTGCCTTAAATTGAATTTGGGGAAGTAATCAAAAAGTTCCAGAATGATGGATGTTTCTCTGAGAGTAGAGCAACCTAGAGTTCTTTAAGCTGTATGCTTGAATTCTGTCTCTCAGCATATAACTCACTTGATCACGTCAATGTCTTAGTTACTTTTCTATTGCTGTGAAGAGACATTATGACCAAAGCAACTTATAGAAGAAAGCATTCAGTGGTCCTTGGAGTTTTAGGAGGTGAGTCCACGACTATCATGGCGGGGAGCACAGCAGCAGGCAAGAGTGACACTGGAGCAGTGGCTGAGAGCTTATATGTGGCATAGAGAGAGGGAGCACTAACTTGGATGGCATGGGCTTTTGAAACCTCAAAGGTCACCCCAGTTACACACCTTCTCAAAACAAGACCACAACTCCTAATCCTTCCCAAACAATTTCACCAATAGCAGACCCAGAATTCAAATATATGACCTATCAGGGCCATTATCATTCAAACCACCACAGTCATAAAAAGAAGATACAGAACTTTGGGAGGGAGAGGTGTTGGGGGTAAAGCTGGGTGAGCAGGGTGACATCTGATACAAGCAAGATCTATTGTATTCATGTACGAAATTTCAAAAAAAGTAAAAAACTCAAAATATAAAAATGTTTAGTACACTTTAACTTTTGACATGTAGTAATTGTNTACAGTTACAGGATAAATCATGATATGCTGACCTATACATACCAGGGACAACTATCCAACCACCCATGACACTTGGAACTTCTTCATGTGAAATCTTCAAGTACTTGCTATAAGCTAATTTGAAATAATAGCTGTTTAAACCCTTTCTTAACTATTTTTTATAGAAATTATCAATTTTTATAAGAATTATCAATTCTTCCTCCTGTTCAACTGCATCTAGAGCAGTGGTTCNCAACCTTCCTGATGTTGTGACCCTTTAATACAGTTTCTTATGTTGTGGTGACCCCCAACCATAAAATTATATCACTGCTACCTCATAACTGTAATTTTGCTGCTGTTATGAGTTATGAATCATAAGACAAATATCTTATTTGCAGGATATCTGATATGCAACCTCTGTGAAAGGGTCTTTCAAACCCAAAGGGGTCATGACCCACAGGTTGAGAATCTCTGATTTAGAAGACCAGACAGAATACATATGGCTAAGCTTAATGATGAAAGGGCATTCATGCAGGGAAACTGTAGGAATCTCTTAGCCCATGTTGAACAAACTAATGTCTCATAACTTCTTAGACTTGACAGGTCTCTCATTTGGGACATTTTGTAATCAGAATTAACTAGAAATGGTCCATGGGTCAAGGCTGAGAATTCTGTGAATCACTGAGCAGGTTGTCATATCTAAAATTTCCATGAACATTCTAGCAAAGCCTCCAAGAAGGTCCTAGGATCCTATTTCCTCCAGGTGAGATTAATAAAGACAAAAACAAAAACAAAAACAAACAAAAAAACAAACAAAAAAACAAGCAAAAAATAAAACAAACAGAGGATCAATTGTCTGGGAAAGGATTTGGGAGCCAATGAAGGCAATCCTGAATGAGATACAATTAATGACCATGTCAACAACCTACTGGAATTCTGTTTAGACTTGAGATATATCTTCCTTTCTCTGTGCTTCAGTCATTGGTGTCGGCATAGGAATAAAGGAAATGGAGTTTGGGATGTAGAGAGAAGATAGGAAGATCCAGGCTTAATGGTTTTCATGATTAGAAGTCAGAGGCATCTGAAGTCAAAAGATAGGGCGGTGATGAAATCAGCATCTGCCTAGGAGTGATTGGCACTGGAGATGAAAGCTAAATTTCTCAGGTTGTGGTGTTAGGATTGCCTGGATCAAAGTCACATTGAGGCAAAATCCTAAGTACCTGATTTTTACGCACTCAAGTATGTACTTGAAAAGTGAGGTGACAAGTTACTACAGGGCCTGCAGTTGCCTGGTACCANGGAACATGGAAAATTAGGAATACATATGATTATAATTATCACACAGAATGGCTATACAAAGCATAGTTTANTAAACACACGAAAATTATCAATAGGTGTACACAATCTGTCTTATTTGTTAATTTACAATTTTGTCAGTCATAAAGATCCATGTGTTGATTGAAGTTTAGGAAACAGTGAATTCAAAGTTAGAAGTTAGATGCTCACAATTACGGCTCCAGCTTGCTGTTCCTTGGCTATATGGCTTTATCACATCAGTCAGAAAATCTTAGTGATGGTTTATAATTAGTAATACATTATTGCATATAAAATAAATTTAGTTCCACAGTAACATGTATGCCAAAACAGTAATTGGGATTTACCTTGCTAAAAAGTAAATTANGAGAAATTCCAGGAAACACAAGGCAATGTAAATTTCGTATGTGGGTATGGCTCTATCTTTGTATAGGATTAAGGTGACTGTTANACCATAGGATAATTGGAGATCTTTGGAGGTGTTTTATGCTAAATACACTAAAAATCTAATAAAGACATTCTCCTTTCTCAGCAGCTCAGATATCAACCCCCGTGACTTCTGAAATTCTATCCAAGAGTTGATGGGCGAGGTGCCTGAGAGTCTCTCTAAATGATTGAGTGTCTGTGGTGGAGCTTCAGAGAGAACNATTATGTTCTCCAGAAAGGCATTGATTTGCCAAGTCTTCCCCTCAAGAGCTATCCACCTCACTTAACAAGATT
>LZPO01027939.1:24014-46474 GCA_001675575.1 Neotoma lepida | reverse complement strand
AAGGAAGGAAGGAAGGAAGGAAGAAGAGGAAGGAAGGAAAAAAGGAAGGACAGATAGAAGGAGAATTTCTATTGTAGGTATATTATATTGCATGAAGAAAATATTATTTGAATTGTTTGCACCCCCTACAAATAAAGCACACACTAGTGGAAAATGAACTGGTTTTTGACACGTTGTGTTGTTATTGTTTTATTGCTGGGGTTGGAGTTAACAACCTCTCATCTAGAATGGGAAAAGAAGTCTGATTAGTCTTAGTCACTTAAGGTAAAGACATAANCTTGCTGATGAATATTCACCAGACCCTCCCTCCATCTTCTGTTTGGTTTGGTACCATCGCTTATCTGGTGTTGCGGAAACCCTTTTCCAATAGTGGTGAGGCTTTCTTTTTTCTTTTTCAGTAACAGCCACTTACATAATCCAGGCCTTCCCCCTGCCCCCATCACACATATTCTATTTAGTTGTCCCTTGTTTTAAGTTCACGATAATCTTACTGGGTCTATTTCACAGATTAGTAAAGTGAGGCAGAATTATTAAGAGATTTGTTCAATTCCACATTTCTGATAAGTAGCAAAACTAGAGTTTGACTTCAGGCCTCCTTGTTGCCACAGTTTTGGTCCTGATGTGGGTAACAGTGCACTCATTCATATGATGAGGTAGAGACACAGATTAGGAGTCAAGGGATTTAAGTTTTGTTCTCAAATCTGACACACTGCCCTCCAGTCAGGAAACACCATGCAAGGTGCCTGACTCTCACATCCACACACAAAGATCTGCCCCACTTCTCTCAGAAATTGAGTCCTATGCACAACACAGNTTATTTACATGAATACTCTATTAATTGGTAATAATGATTAGACACTCACAGTTCCAAATTACACCAAATATAATTAAAATTCTGGCCTCATTGAATGTGACCAGAATCTAGTTACATCTCATTGACCAGTATACTATTTTAGCAAATAAAGATGCATGGGGGAAAATATTTAGAAAAGACATGACTAAGAGCATAATTACTTTGTAGCCTTCTCTCAATGTGATTGGATGAGACAGAATTCAATGTATATATTTGATAAGAGACAGAGTAAGCAGTTTGCATTTAATCTGCAAGTAAAGACNTTGCAGAACTTTTTACATACAAGTTATGTTCATACCATTACTTTTTATTTTTTCTTGATACTGCTACACAGAATAGCATAGGAGAGGGGGAAAGTATATGTCAGCAGAACAATGATCAGATTGCTGCTCTAGGGGAAGTCCAAAGTGATGAGCTGGAGAGATGGTAATGAAAGGTACTGGACAGACATGAGAGAGAAAAGGAGACACTATACATATTCTGTAGGCTGGATTTCTAGATTAATTGGGAGGAAGGAGAAAAGAAAACTTGAGCATGTACAGCTTAGTGGGGAAACCAGGAAACAATGACAATGTTGATCATCTATTGTAAAGATGGTAATGAGCAGTTGAATCTGGAGAGCCAATGGAGAGTGAAATTACTGCTCCCAAANGATCTGAGAAGCCGTCTGGACCTTGGAACTGTGAAGGCATAAGGCAGAGAAGAAATTCCAAGCTACCAAAGGACTAATGAGGAACATAGACAACTCAGTGTGTTCTAATACCTCTGTATTGTGGTATTAGAAAAGGAACATTTTGGAAGGGTTTAGGGAAAGTGGAGAGGATGTCCTGTGGGCTAGCAAGGTGGCACAGTGTGTAAGGGTGATTGCTTCCAAGCCTGACGACCTGAGTTTGATCCCCAGGATCGACATGATGTCAGGAGAACTGACTTGTGCAAGGTATCCTTACACATTATGGCATGTGTGCACACATACACTAAATAAATTATTTAATTAAACATATAAAAAAATGAAGAGAATCCTGATTATAAAGATTCATTAACCATAAATTATTTGACAAATAGACACACATATAACATATAAGATGTGCACAGGCATGCCACTCATGTACATACATAGATACACACACATACTGAAGTGAGAATTAGAAGCAAAACATGACCAATGACCACATATCAACTAGACTTTAGTGTTGGGGCTGCCATTGTTTAAGTGTTTATGCTTAATTTTCTCTTAAAACTTGAATAGGGGCTACTTTAACACGTACACTATCTGCTAGAAATGCCTTTCGTGCCTCAGTGCCTTTGTTTGTCCCAGTGCATAATTTTCTTTATAACTGTTTTGGCATGTGACCACCACATAATTTCCCTCATCATCATCACATTTTGCTTCTAGAAATATATTTTTGAGTGCTTGGCTGTGTAATAATTACTCTGTGTGGACGCTGCCAGTCCTTGCTTGTAAGCAGAACTGCTGAGTTTTAAAACTGCTACTGACTCTAATATTNTTAATGCCTCTTGGAATGGCACCAGCATTAACCATTTATAAAATACCAACCGCAGTGTGATATGTAGAAATGTGATTGCATCTCACCATTTGCCAAAACAGCAGGCCTTTCTGAGATCATTTTTCTTTATTTGGTTTCTGGGAGAATACAATGTGGAGACCTGTGATCAGCTGCCAAATGCAGGCTAGCATTGTTTTTTTTTTTTTTCCCTGAACTGATTTTATTATAGTGAGCATTTGCCTCCGAACGGAATGTTCTAGAGTCTGATATGTGATTTTTTGCATTTCGATATTGTGACCCTTTGCTCTATTCTATCTCACAAGAGTTACTAATATTTAATGAGGAAACTTAATTTTTTTCCTTGAGAAGGCAAAACATGAACTAGCTTTCATTTGGAAGATGCAAAATGGAATTGAATAAGGTTTAACCTAAAATCAAGTTACTTGCATCCTGGAATAAACATGTTCTTCCATAGGNCNTGGAGCNATGATGGTAGTTACTTTTCTGTTGCTATAATAAAATCTTCTGACCTCCTTCCTCCCCCAAAAAATTATGTTAAGGAAGAAAGGGCTTGTTTTACTTTGCAGTTCCAGAGGAGATACAGTCCATCATAGTGAGGAAGGCATGGCTGCAAGAGATTGAGGCCAGCTTGGAAGTCAGGAAGCAGGGTGATCATATTTCATCCTTACACAGGAAGCAGAGGGAAAAACAAGAAGTTGGGTCAGGCTACAAAACTTGAAAGCCTACCCCAAATAGCAAACTTCCTCCACATCCTAAAATTCCATAACCTCCCCAAACAGTGTCAGCAACTCAGGGCCTGTTGTTCATATATGAGGAGGTGGCATTTCTCTTTCAAACAACAAGGATAGATTCAATTTCAATGTTTCAGATATTTCTATGTTATACAACAGTAGATTCCACAGACACAGTTGGAGATAAGGGAGCTGACTACACACTTAGAATTCTTTTTAATGTCAGTTTTGAAATCAGCTGTTAAATCGCAACCTTGGATAAATCTAATTTGTTTACTAACCCCTTGATGGAGACCTAGTTGTCTGAAATCTAAGTTGTCAATCAGNCCCTGTAAATCAAAACAATCATTGCAACTGTTGAGAAAGCAAATAAAACTGATTAATATTAATGATGCTATGGGGAGAAACAATTGACTGGGATTTTATCATATAGTGAATGTCCTGAGATGTAACTTTACTATGTTANTTGTTCAATGATGGCTCTTACTAGTCAATTAGTGTGCAGTTGGACTTAGCATTCACCAAGTTGAACACAGCACTGCTCTTGGGGAATATGAAACATTTCCATGATGTTTTATTCACATTCTATGTAGGTGAGAGGAATAGAGCAAAGTTTCCTTGTGGAAGAACTTGTATGCAATTTCCATAGACAACTAAAGGTTTCCTAATGAGAAATAGAAAAATAAAAATTCTAGACACAGAAAAAAAATTTTTTTCGGTATATGTGAAGATAGAAATTGTTTCTTATCAAATGTATTTGTTTCAGTTATTGTCAAATGACTTTCTTGAGGAAGCATAAATAAATACCTCTTCAAACAAGGAAGATCCCCAAAACAAACTAAAGAAACCGTTCTACCTGAATCTAGAATATTGAGCCAGTGAGTTTATAGGGGTCACATGGAGGAGTATGGATGATGGTTATTTACAACATCGATAACTCAAAGGCAGCTGCATCATGTGGAATGGGGGACAACTCAGAAAAGCTGCATCCCTAGACGCAGCTCCCTGCAGGAACTGCAGGCAGCTCAGCTGGTTGGAGAGTCTCCTATCTCCCTAGCAATTGTTGCTTCAAGCATAATTTGGTGNGTGGTAGTCTTATGAATCTTTTTTCAGTCACTTTCTATGGCTTCTGAGGTGTTGCTGTGTTTTAAAATTCTGTGTTTGTGTGTGTGTGTGTGCGTGTGTCTGTGCCTGTATCTATTTGTGAATACTCAAGCTCCTAAATAACAAGTCACACATGTGGAGGTCAGAGAACAGCTTGTGAGAATCAGTTCTGTCCTTCCATGTGTGCTCTGGGGATGGAATTCACACACTCAATCTTGGTGGTAAGAGTCTTCATCTTCTAGCCAGACTCCTGATTTTTTGTACTCCCTGAGTCTTAGTAAGCCTCTCTCCAGGAGAGAATGTTTCNGTTCTGAGAAAATAGCTACACAACAAATATTAACCATCACAAAATAGAAATACAAAGAATTTTGTGAAGAATGTCAGAAGAAACATGGATTCCTTTCTTTTCGTTGGTCACTAATTAAGCATGAGATAAGAAATTACAACAATAATAAACTTACTGTGAAAACAAAAAGACATTTAAATAAGTTTTGCTGGAGAAATGCCTGTCATTTCTCTACAAAGGACACTGTCCCCCTTTCCACTGTCGCAGTGTGTGATTTTAATAAATGCTGTGAGGAACTGTTTACTCTAAGCCAATTAACTCAACCTTGAAGTTTAACTTCAAGTTCATGACACCTGTTGTCACTTCAGTCCAAGCGTGGTCAAGTTCATGGCACCAAACTAAGGAAGAGTTTATCTCAGAAGGATTCTTCAAGATTATCCTTCAGATTAAAGATGAAATAAATCCTGTATAAATCTGACTATTGGGAGACAAAATTATCTGAAGAGTCTCACAGTCCCAGATTCAGCCATTGGCTTGAGTATGCTTTAACTGATTTACTTTGAAATCTTTGGGGTGGGTCAGGGCAGGGCAACAGCAGGGAACTATATAATGATTCTCCTGATTCTCTTTACCATACAAAACTCTGAAAGCAAGACATGATACTGACACCTTGGCAAACACACATAATTCAGATATGATTATGTGTGATGGCAATCCTTAATGGACTGCATANGACTGTCTGATTGAAGGAGTAATGACTCATCAGATTGTGGCAGAAAGGGACATCAACAGGAGTGACCTAAGTGACAGGACTTCAGCATGAAGAGATTACTCTGGATTACATTTGTGGGCTCAGTCTAATTACACAAGTCCTTCAAATGGAAAAAGATTGGAGGAGGGGCAAAGAGTGAGTCTCAGTAGGAGAGTATGACAAATATTGCATGTGCACTTGTTCTCAGAGACATGGAACAGTTGCAAAGATGAATAGATCCCTAGGCACATAGGGCAAACCCCAGCCAAGAGACAGACAGCAAGTACAGACCTCATTCTCACAACCGCATGAGAATGAAGCCTAGTAAGACCTTAATGAGCATGAAAAGGATTTGCCCTGGATCCCATACATTCTAGATCTTAACTGAGAGAGGCCAGGTTTTAACCTAAAGAACTATAAGATGAATTTTGTTGTTGTAAGCCACTGAATATGTGGTTGTTTGTTGTAGTAATCTGGAATAGTAATACATCACCAAAATACATGGAAACATGAATTATTTTATTGAAATTTCAGAAACAGAAAGATGTGATTTTTAGAAAGAGTTTCCCTGGAATGAAGTTTGAACAGACTTTNGAGTTCTAGGAAATTTGAAGTATGTTTGTGAGCAGATAGTGTCCTCCCTAAGGGAGATTCACCATGAGCCATCAAGGAGTTGCCTTTGACTGAAGCTTGTGCTGGGAAAATGTTGGAGTGAAGTCTGAATTAGAAACATGTTTTGGAGGGCTTTGTATACAAGAGGAGAAATCTGAGTCACTAGGGCAAATTCTTATCTCAACTCACTCTACCAAAGCAGTTCCTTGAATTTCTCCACCACCCAACATGTGCTGACACCATTGCATCTGGCCACCTTCCCACCTACCTCTTCAGCTATATCAAACACAATAACCACAAAAATAAGCAGATGCATTTATTGAGTAATTACTAAATTCCATGCACTTTACAAAGAACTCTACTTATAATCCACTCTTAAATCCTTACAGTAATCCCTCTTGTTAAGAGTGAATTGAGGCTTAGCAAGATCTCATTAAATTGTACTGAAACACAGATAACTTGGTGACAAATGCAGTGTACAGATCCAGTGAAACCCAAAAGCCGAGAGTCTTGGGCATTTTATGTAATATCATCTATGATATGCATACATGAATTTCACTGTTATTTCCCTGGAACTACTTTATTAATGCCTATGTTATTCATTATCCTTAGTTCATAACCGCAGTTATGAACAGTGAAATGTATAACCAATTGCTGTAAGTATGAAATTGAGAAATAAATTTCTTCATTCAGTCAGCAGAAAGCCCTATACTGACCAAACATGATTCATCCAAAAATTGTTAACATACTGTGGCCAACTGGCTACAAAAACACTATTCAAGGATCAAACAAAAACTTAATGCTAAGTCACATCCACATCAGAGCCTGAAGTTATGCCTGGAATTTTTGCAGCTATAAACTCCAGATGCCCACAATCTTATCTGTAGTGAGAAGCAGCTGGTACACATAGTGTTTATCCGGGCCGTAGAGCTACTTTTGTGTGATTCTGTTCATTTTCTTTGATAATTTTCCATATATCATCAAAATTATTTATGGCAGGGCATAAACCAGAACATGATGTAATAAAAATAGGCACAAGTGAAAGCAATGAATGGATGAATGAGTTAGTAAGTAAATGAGTTAATACTGATATTCAGAAGTAAGATACATCAACTCTGTGTTGGATGAAATTCTCAAAGAATTGTCATTGCACTCTGTCCTATTGCTTATGGTGTGGAAATATAATTCATTGAAATGAAGACTCAATTTAAAAAGTAAGTTAAAAGTGTGAGTCATTGCAAGATATTTATATTAATATATAAATATATAATATATAATACAAATATATAAATATATAATACAAATATAATAAACATTATATTGCAAGATATTTTAAGCATACACAATTTAGAATCACACATACAAATGCATCTAAGCAAAATCAGACTTTTTAATGGAAAGCAGAAAATCATAACACTTAGTGGAAGAGTTAAAAAACATGAATGGATTATTGGATTGAACTTATTTATCATGACAAAAACTAACTTGCAGAAAATGGAAAGAGCATGGCTAACAGTAGTCCCTTTTGAAACCTTATGAAAGTTATCATAAGGCATTGCTTATCATGTTAAANTTGGTGCTCTTCCAGGAGAATGAATGGATGTTGATTTTGTTTGATTAGATTTTATTTAATCTTAATTTTGATTAGATATTCATGAGTATTGAAAGATCAACCCTCTCCCCTCATTTATTCTACTTAATTATTTTTCTTCTTTAGTGTATATCATATCTTTGGGGTCCTTTCCATTGGCTGAGTGTATAAACTGAAAAAATCTACATATGTAATTATTAATAGGAAGAGGTTTTTAGTACAAAAATATCATTAAGAAATAATACAAAGCCAGGCGGTGGTGGCACACATCTTTAATCCCAGCACTCGGAAGGCAGAGGCAGGCGAATCTCTGTGAGTTCGAGGCCAGCCTGGGCTACTGAGTGAGTTCCAGGAAAGGTGCCAAAGCTACACAGAGAAACCCTGTCTCGAAAAACCAAAAAAAAAGAAAGAATACAAAAACATCTATTAGGTAGTCTATAAACAATGGAAGGAAAGTTTTTAAAAACAATTTTTAAAAGAAACAGTTCTGTGTGAGTAAATTTCAAATTCTGGAAGATATATTNCTATGAGTAGGATTTTGTTTCTAATTTTTTATTCAATCTACTTTGATCATATTTTCCCCTCTCACAACTCTTTCCAGGTCCTCCCTACCTACCCAACTCCATGGTTTTTCTCTCTTAAATAATAAAAACCAAATGAAAACAAACAACAACAAAAAGAATACAAAAAGAAATAAACAAAACAAAACATGGAGATAATTTTGTGTTAGTCAACTACTCCTGAGCATTAGGCCTACCCTGACATGTGGTTGATACACCCAGTGGGTTCCACTGAAGAAAACTGATTTTCCTCCCCCAGTAAATAGCTTCTTGAAGAAATGTGAAACTTTGTGCCCACTTCCCTTTCTCCATGCTAGGATTCTTGTGTGTCATGAACTTGGGAGAGTTACGAAGGAAGTTTGTATAATTGTGAAAGCCACAGAGCCCACAAATCAGGCCCAATAAGTAGGTCTGTCATCACTGTCGCCTGCTGGTGTGGAATGATGCTCACCNAGACAGTGCAAGGAAGATGTTTAACATTTTGCTTAGTGAATTCTCAGATCTTCAACATTAAAACTAGGCGGGGAAATGATAGGAGAGAGCAGGAAAGAAGGTTAATGTGGATGGAGGAGTGAGTTTGTGTGTGCATACACGTGTGACGTATGTGACTATCTTTTCTGTGTTTATACTTACGTTGGGCGTTGGCTTTCAGAAAATGAGAATGTGCATTCATTTTTAATCCCAATGCACAGAGCCTTAGAAAGCTCATTTGGTAATTTGAAATTTGAGAATTATGACAACTGAAATAGATTTTCACTTACCATATTAAAGTAATGGATTAGGACATATTATAGTATTCTACTTCTAATGACTCAGAATTTATTTTCCTCATAATTCTAGATTTGCCTTAATAGATTGTTCTAGATTATTATTACTCTTTTATTTTTAGTATCTCACTATCCTTCTTTCTGCTCCCTTTCTCCCTCTCTCTCTCTCTCTCACTCCTTCTTCCTCTACTAGCAACATAATAGAACATATTCTTTATAATTACCTAGGCACTTCATTTCAATCACTATGTCTTAATGTAAGAAAATTTAAAACCTCAAGAAAATACTTGCCCCTCCACCAATACTGAGGACTGGTTCCAGCTCCTCATACATGCTAGGCAAATGCTCTACCACTGAACTATATCCCTATGTGTTTTTATACTATTTACTTTGAGACAGGATCTCAGGAAATTTCCCTGGTTGGTCATGAATTCACTCTNTAGCCTATAGGGACTTTAAGTTTGCAGTTCTCCTGTCTCAGCTCTCATTGTAGGGATAGCTGGTATTATAGACCTGTGCCTGGCTATAAAAGAGTTCCTTCAACTCAAGCAACTGGACTCAGAAGCAACTGTCTCTCCCATATCCATTGTCAAGCCCATCCCCCAGTCACACCTCAACTCCTTGGATATTGCTAAATGTACTGCAGCATATAAAAAAGTCAGGAAGTGCTGATAGAGAGGGGAGGGAAACTTGACCTTCTGGCAAGCAGTAGATAGATATGAAAATAGAACCAAGCAGATAGATTCAGTTTCTCCTGCCTCTCCTCAGAGGACTTCACTAAAGTCAATATCACCTCAGCTCCCATGACAACCCCCTGACAAAGATAAATAGGTGTCAAATATGCATTTGCCCCTAAGACCTCTGGGCCAGTGTACCAATTGCAAATGCAAAACTCAGGCTGAGTTAATCTGTCATACCACTTCCCAAAAAAGACTGGGAGTGTAGGTTTGGCAGCCTCCGTGGCTGTCCTTGCCTCTGTAAGCCTGTCAGCACCCTCTGAAAAGCAGCCTGATAAAATCAAGCGGTTTCTGTGGGCATTTTTGTACCCTGTGAAACATGTATTCTGTTTATATTGCAGACATGACTGTAGGGTTATAGCAGCTCCTGGGGAATGTGTATAGTAAAGGAGTTCTAGTAGAGAATTATAAACTTTTGAAATTCATTGAGTTTGTCGCTAACAAGTTGGAACTTTAACTTCAAGAGACGTTTAGACATCTCTATCAAATGCAATTCACAAAGGCAAACATGCTAAAAAAAAAAAAAATAAGTAAGTGCTATCCCTTGTCCCTACCCCAAAACAAAAATTTCAAATAAATTCCGGGCAGTGGACCAACATAGGTCTGATAGTCAAATCTTTCTATTGGAAGAGGAAATATCAATTGTGAAGAGATATTATCTGAGGAAGGAGTTTCTTTGGAGGAGGTCGCATTTGCTTTTACAAAATTCAGTGATACAAAAATGGGAAAACAATATTGTAATTAAAACAAAGTCCCAAGAAATACATGTGTGGGATATGACGCTGTGATTCACAAGATTTCGCCTTCAAAATTCAGTGGCTTTCATCTGTTGGTCTTGTGTAGTTCTGTTTTCAAATATGGAGGATAGTAGTAGGGAATGCTGCATTGAGATGTAAGGACAGAGAAAATCCTAACTGTTAAGCTCACGTCACAAGTCCAACTTGTGTTAAAACTCCACTTGTATTAATGCTCTTCTAGCTACCTTGTATTTATATATGCTTTATCCTGTGTTGTAAGCACATAGTTATGATATAATTTTGTATTCTAGATGGCAAATTTATTCTCCCAGGAAGTAGAAACACCTAAGGAAGGGCAGAAAGCAGTCTATCAGAAGATTGTAGATTCTGAGGAATACCTAGTGTAAGGTGGAGACATTTCTAAGGTTGAATATTGGACTCACCCGTGTCTCTGAATGTCAGTACATCTCTCCCCAAAAAAGAAATGAGCCTGAGGGAAAGGAGCACAGAATGTAATTATATTCAATTTAAATAGAGCTAAGACTACAAGGAGTTTCTAAGCCCGACAGCTCTCAATTCTTTGAGCTGACATTCCCTTAGCCAGGAAGTCAGAAGTTTCCAGGCCGTGCTTTGCCACTTTAGGTGCTAACTCAGAATGTACCAACAGAATGATCTGGGTCTCTTTCCAGTACTTCCCTCTCATAGCAAATGCTACACTCAGGGTCAGATGCTTGGGGATGAGCCTAGCTTTCTGGCTTATTGGCCTGGGACACGAAGCATGCTGAACCACTTGTGGAGTGGTTGTTACCCAGAGTGGTTTTCACTCCATCCAGAGTGTGGAGGCTTGGTGGTCAGGTGGCTGCTCATACCCAGACATTCTTTGTTCAAACTTCGCTTTTTTGGTTTCCCCCCCACCCTCAGGACAGTTCTTGAATAGTTATAGATAGTGAATGTTACTGAAAAATGACACAAGACACCTAAGAGTGCTTGGACTAAATTTTTGGCTTGCTTAGGTTTTGATTTTCCTACTGAATTCTGAAGGACCAAGAATCTGGTTTTCCATTCTTTTCTTCTTTTTCTAAATCTTTCTTATGACAATTTTTTTTCAGAAGAGATAAATGAGATAATTTTAAAAGGTCTTATTCCTACCCAACTTTTAATTCTATGTCAAAAAAGAAACAGAATGAATTAATTGTGGAGAGATTTAGCACAGCCATGTCCTCTGTCAGAATTCTGCTGGTGGCCCTAATTTCATGTCCCTTTTCAAGGAAGTCATAAGCAAGGAAATGAGTCTTGGCAGCTATGCTTTCACAGCTCACCTTCTGTCTAGACCCCTGCCTTGCTCCCTCTTTTAACTTACACCATTGAAATGGAATGAATCAAGCTTCTCTGAAAGTCCATTTCCTAGTTCCCACTGGGGCTCTATTTGAATCTTATTACATTCAATGCACCCCACCCCCTGCTTCCAGTAACATGAAAAGAAAATGACCTCAGACTGACAGCTTTAGGCTTAAAAGATTTAGGCTCAAAAGCAGAAACTCCCTTGGAAGGCTCCCCCACTTGAAAGGCTGCAGCACGTCCTTGGATGGATGTTTAAGCACTCTCATTCTCCTGTGAAAAACGGGAATGTTTATATCTTTGCTGAAATCATAAAAACACCTAGCTGGAAAATTTTCCATTACAAGTCTGCTCCTGCTGCCTCCTTGCAGGAACAATAAATGAACAGAACCCGATTGCTGTCTTGCAGACAGGAAGTATCTCNTGATGGATGTCAAACATAACAACTGACCTACTTCCATCTGCATATCAGGTCCCAGGAGGCTCTGTGGAACACTTCCTACAGAAACTGCTCTTCCCTTCCCACTTCCAGGTTACCTCCTTTCAACAAGACTGATGTGAGGAGCACAGGGACAGGATGTGTTCAGACTCTGGCCTCTGGGGCATCCTGGTGTAGCCTGGGCGAGGCGTGGAGACGACCATACAGTGTCAAAGCATAGCTCTGTTTCCAGATGGCCACTACTGACAGTCTTAGGCTTGGAATTTGCCAAGTCAAGACCACTCACATTTCAACAGTACACACAAGGAGGACAGAAATAAAATTTACTAAACCTGTTTATGCAAGCCCTGGGTCTTTCTGATCTGTCCTTTAGCACTGTGCCNTCTTTGACCATTCAGATGATACTAATTGATTCCATTCACATGACACTTAATGATTTTAATATCAAAGAACGGAGAGTTGGTTTAAAAATAGTAGGTGCCAGGCTGTGGAACTGGTTCAGTGGTTAAAGCACTTGCCACACAAGTGTGANGAACAGAATTAGGATCCCCATGTAAATGCCAGGTGGACTATGCAGCCAGCCAGTAATTCTAGTACTTAGGTGGCAGAGCCAAGGGGTTACCAATATAAACTGGCTAGTTGGACTTGCAGTCCTGGCAAACTTTGGGTTCAACTGAAAGATTCTGCCTTAATGAATAAAGTGGGGGTAAGGTTGAAGATGACACAGATCTCAACCTAGGAACTTCAAACTCATGCACATAGGTGCATGTGCACCTGCACACACATGCGCATATATATACATGATGGCAAGTGCCATGGAATTACACTGATGCTATTTGGTCATTGTGAGCACAGTTGTATGTAGGCATATTTTTCTGTCCCACCAGCCAGCTCCCAAATAACTGTATGGAGACTTATTATTAATTATGAAAGCTCCCAAATAACTGTATGGAGACTTATTATTAATTATGAAAGCTTGGCCAATAGCTTAGTCTTGTTTCTAACTAGCTCCTATAACTTATATTAACCCATATCTTTTAATCTATGTTCTTTTACATGGCTCGGTTACCTTTACTTTGTAATGTCCATGCTGCTTGTTCTGAGTCTCCTGGCATTTCCTCCTTTCTTCTTCCCAGCATCCTCTGTGCCTCAAAAATCCTACATAGCTATTGGCCATTTAGATTTTTATTAAACCAATCACAGCGATACATTTCATACACTGTACAAATAAATATCCTGCAACAGTTGGAGGGTTAAAAGAGCCAAAACACCCTGATCCTGACTTAACCTCCGGACCAGCACTTGAAATCTTACCAAACCCTGAACTTGCCCCAGAATCAGACTACAAAAATCTACCAGTCCCAAGCCACCCTGGAAAGCTCCACACCCCCAAGAAATCCTATAGAAGGTCTGTACTCTGTTCAGTTTGCTGTTGTTTTTCACCCGAGGCAGCCACCCTCCTGGATTCTTCCTTTCCAACAAATCTCTTGAGTGAGGTTTGTTGTGCAAGTGTGACATTTTCNCCAGAGCAGAGCCCAGCTATGACAACTTTTACTAGAGCAGAGTGGAGTGGAACAGAACCGTAACACTTTTGTTGGAGAAACTTTCCCCTAGCAGGGCAGAGTTGTCACACTCTGGGGCACCTAAGCAGAGCTATAACACTTTCACTGCGGAAACTTTCCCCTAGTGGAGCAGAGCTGTAACACTTTCACTGGGGAAACTTTTGCCTAGTGGAGCAGAGCTATAACACTTTGCAGGACCTGAGCAGAGCTATAACACTTCTCTAGAGCAGAGCAGAGCTATATCAGTTCCTCCCCTGCCAGAGCAGAGCTGTTACACTTGCATTGGAGAAACCTTTTCCTGGAGCAGGACTGTAAGCTGTTATGCTTACAGTGACTTTGTGGTATTTCTTTTTTGGCTCCCGATTGCCACCATACCCTTCTATCTGAGTTGCAATGCTTGCAACAGTGTCTGAGATCTAAAGTAAGATTTTTTTTTTTCTGGAAAAAAAAGAGTAGCCCTTCCCTTTCTCTGGTTATTTAAAGAAGAGGTAGGGTGTACGTTAGCTCATAAAATTGTCAGGAAGTCTTTTTGGGGGATGAGAAAAATAGACACAAGTCAGTTTTGGATAGATCAATGGGCAATAAGGAAGAGGATTATGTCCAAAAGAGCAGGATTATAGATGGTGAGCCATGCAAGGCAACATTGGCACACACAGTAAGGCAAATAATTTCAGGATCCTAAAGAATCTCCAAGGCCCAGTCCTTGGATTCATAACAACATGGAGAGATGCTGGAAAGGCAATGGATAAAAGAAGTATTGCTAAGATGAAAGGGTGCTGGGACTTGGAGAGNAAGGCCAATGTGTCGAAGCCAATTTTATCTTGGTCTATTTTAGATTCCATGGTATGTCACAAATTCTCTTTAGCTCAGATGGCAAAAGCAAGGCAAAGACCCTCTCCTTGATTCACAAAAAAGAAGCTTTATTCCCTGTCCTTCCTCATTCTTAGCGTAGAGCACCATGCTGCCTTACTGCAGAGACATTCTCGGACAGAATTGGTATGCTAACACTAATTACTAAGCTTTCGTTTCTTGACTAACCCATGGTTGGAATGNTAGAAATAGGTACTCTCTCAGCCTTCCCTGAGGGACTTAGGGACTCAACTGCTACATCATCATTAGTCACCAACCCTTTAAAAGGTCCCCATCATCCCAGATTGCTCTCTTGTTTGTTCTGTCTTCCAATCTCTCTGTCTATTTATCTCTGTCTGCCTCTCTCTCTCTCTCTCTCTCTCTCTCTCTCTCTCTNTCTCTCATGTTCCCACTCCAAGATGACCTTTCACCCCCTACCCCCAATAAATCTCTCATATGAGATCTGTTGAGTGGTGTGATCTCTTTGTGGCACATATCCGCCCCAATCTGCCAAGGTACCTTCCACTGCTAAATACTAGCATGGGGGAGGGTATTAGTCAGATTAACATTTTGCTTTTCAGGTTCTGTTCTTATTTTGTTCTGAAATTTCTCTTGCTAGTCCAGGTTATCTCCACAGTTGCTATTGAGCTCTCATATTATAATTTAATATTAACAGATATAGCCATCTCTTCAAACACTAAGCATCTTAATTTGCTCTGATTGTGTGTGTGTGTGTGTGTGTGAGAGAGAGAGAGAGGGAAAGAGAGAGAGAGAGAGAGAGAGAGTATGAGAATGAGAATTTCATTTGGTCTTTGGTTTCCTGGGTTTTAGGTCAATTTTTGTTTGTCTAAAGTTGATTCTTCTTCCAAGAAGCCCCATTTTGACACTTTCATAAAATTTCCAAAAGCAATATCTTCTACCCTCAAACAATCCTTCTTGCCAATAAAGTTTATAATCTCAAAAATCACTTAGTAATTTATAAAGTCAATAGTCTACCACCCCTTTCTCAAGATATTATTTTAAAAATTGCCCCCCATTTGTCTGTTTGATTTGTTGATATTCCAAAACTCGATTTCAGATAAATCTGTGGAATAAATATTCTGGTTANTTTCACAGTGTCTAGCAAAGTGTCTGAACATTTTAATACAAGATAATGTTTCATTGCTCAGCAAATATGTTACAGTAACATTCATAAATCTGATATTCCCAAAACATAACCTGCAAAACATGAAAAAAAGTTAATGTCCTCTCCTTCTGGCTAAAACCAAGGGTAGATGTGCTAGTTTTGAAGATGCTTTACTGCTATTAGCAGTTATTTTTTTAATGTAATTTTAGCTTTTTCAAGCAGGGTCCTTGGTCTTTTACAAGTAAATATCACTCATCCTCAGCTTCACTAATGCTGAGTGGCTCCCTTACCTCCTATGTAGTTGTTCTAGTAAGTTCTACAGTTAGTAATAAATAGTTCCAGTTTGTTTCCAATCCTGGAACTGATTTATCTCTCAGCTACATTTACAAACATAGTAAGAGGGCTAAAAACATAAAGTCCCATAAGTATGTGTTTTCTCCAAACATGGAAGAGAATTTAAACATGAAAGGAACATGGATGGATGTTTAAAAAAAAAAAAAACTCAGAATCATTTAGCAGATGGTACAGAAGATAAAGGATAGATATAAAAACCTGGTGCTGGGAGCTCTACTTTAAGTGAACAAATCCATCAGAGAGTTTCCCTGACCCTAATAAGTAGAAAAATAAAACAGACTATAATTTATAAAATGTTTCAAACAGGTCTAGAAACAAGTTGAATTCCAAAAGGTATTAGCTATCAGCCCCCAGAAAGCTTTTAAGTCTGGGGAGTCAGCCCAGCGGTAATACAGCATCTGAGCATGTGCAAGGCTATACTTTGATCCCTAGTGTGTGGGGGGAGGAGACAGAAGAGGAACAAAGAGGGCAGAGAAAGATCAGGGAAGGGTAGAATCCCAAAATAACATCAAAAATTACAAAATGATACCAATGAATCAATGTTTAAAAATATACTTGACAGGAGACATGAAAGGTGTGTATGCTGAAACTACAAGCATTAATGTGAGGAGCCAAACTGTAAAGATGAAAGCTTAATATCGCCATAGATGAGAAAGGGAACATNTCAAGATGTCATTCACCCACAATTCAGTTTATGGAATAAACACTAACTTGATCAAAACGTTCTTGTATACATGAAAACTGATCATCTAATTGAAAAAAATATGAAAATGAAAGTTTTGGAAAATATATATACCCAGAGGTGGTNGCACATGCCTTTAATCCCAGCACTAGGGAGGCAGAAGCAGGCAGATCTCTGTGAGTTCAAGGTTAGCCTGGTCTACATCTCAAGTTCCAGGATAGCCAAAACTACACAAAGAAACCCTGCCTCAAAATAAAATAAAATAAAATAAAACAACACACACACAGAGAGAAAAATATTTATAAAGTATTTATTTACTTTTACTTTCTGTATATGAATGTTTTGCCCACATATGTTTGTGTATCATGTGCGTGACTGGTGCTGTTGGATGCCAGAAGAGGCCATCAGATCCCATGAAACTTAAGTTACAGATGGTTGGGAGCTGCCATGTAGTTTTTGGAACTTGAAACTGGAATAGAAGACAGTGCTCTTAAACATTGAGCCATCTCTCCAGCTCTGAAAACGAAAAATATAAAAACAATTTGAAAAGATAGAAATTGAAGTCAGAGTGAACATGGTACCTACTGAAGGTGATTGTTACATTCCATTATTAGAAATGTGGTACTAGGCTATTGAAAGGTTCAGTGGTTAATAGCACTTGTTACTCCTGTAGAGGACCTGGGTTTGACTCCCAGCATCCACATAGAGGCTCACAACAATCTGTAAGTTCCAGAGGAACCAATGCCTTCTTCTTACTTCTGTGAACTGTTGGATGCATGAGGTACACACAGGCACAGATATACACATTCAATACATAGATGCATATTTTAAAAATAATATTTTACTAGCAATAGAGCAGACAAAGTACATGTAATAGAAACTTCATTTTGACAGTTATTTTATATAATTTCATGAAGTCCTATAAAAGTAATCCCTTTCTAGCTCGCCCATCTAACCCTCCTCTTCTCTTCCTTGTGAGATTCCTATCTAACTGTTCTATAGAAACTGAAGTACACAATACAAAACTTCTCCTTGAGACAGACAGACCATTACAGAAAACCACAACCAAACAAAATGAGAATTTATGAAGCCCAGTCCCAATAGATACATCTACAAAACACTCATGCACCTAAGGCTCAGGGAACATTGTAGAAGAGGGGACAGAGAGACTGTAAAAGCTAGAGATCAGGAAATTTGCTTTGAGACTTTGTCTCTTGGGGATTTTAGAAACCACACCCATAAACTCTTACCAAACATCCTAAACATGAACTAAATTAGAACCACAAAAATAGACATCACAAAAGACTGGGTAAAGACCATAGGACCTCCANCCCACACAAACAACTACAGCTAACCAAGCAATGCTAAGAGTGGAAAAAATAGACTTCTCTAGGGAAAGAACACCCCTTCTCTAGTGTATTTGTTATGTGACAAGGATGCCTTGAAAGAACCCCTTAAAAGAGGGATGATTTATTTTGGATCCTGGTTTCAGTCCATCGTGGTGTGTTAGGCATGGTGGCAAGACCATGGAAACTGTGGTACTATAAGGCTGTGTTTGTTCACATCTTGGCTGACCAGAAATCGTGGGTAAATAACAATACTGTACTTCCCCTAGTGGATCAGCTAGATTCCACATCCCAAATGCTCCACCTTCCCAAACAGTGCAGCTTGCTAGGGTCCAATTGTTCAAAAATAGGAGCCTATGGAACATTCACACCCAGACTAAAACACAGGGGAACCTTGAAACTTTGTTTCTGCCCAACCTAAAGCCTGCATTTGTTCAAAACTATTTTCTATGATACCTCAGAAAATTGACAGAACTTGCCACTTCTGTCTTGAAACACTTTTCCTCACAGTTTCTAACACACTTTTTTTTTTCTGTTTCTCTTCTTCAATGTGGACTTCTCTTTTCCCATCCCATTTCCTGATGTCTCATCCTCCTCCCCACCTTTTCCTAGGTTTGCATGCTTAGCTACGTCCTCATTCTGACTCAAGTTCTTTTTTCAGGTTTCTGTATCTTCAGCTATCTTCTTGTGAACCACTCTCAAATCCTAAAATCCAGCTCCAGAGTTCTGAGTGAGATCAAGCCCATGTTTTCACCATTATGGTGTCTAGAAAATGCTGTCAGATGGCTGCTTTATTTTCTGAGCTTCAAATGTATAATGCTGTAGATTGCTATCATNTAACCATAACAGGCATTATCTGCACCTACTTGTAACTACTTGTGAAGAGGTCCTCAGGATCTGGTCTGTTGAGTGTCAACATCTCTTACAGAAATAGGTAATGGTAAAGGACATTAGCCCCTCTCCTGAGATTCTGGCTACAATGTCTTGCACCACACAGCAGATCTATGCAACTCTTCTCCAGCTATACGTGACAGCCTTTTCTGTGTTTTGGGAGATAATAGAATAATAAAAGATGGAAGATTAGCCGAAGAAGAGAATCCATCGGTTCAGCTCTGGGGAAGTCATCATCTATCCTAGGGTGAGAATTTCTGATTGTTCACTGCTCCTGTAAGTAACCTCTTACCTATGCTCTATAACTAAACCAAATCAACTTACTGGTTCCCCAAGTTGGACTTCAGTAGAACCCTATTTGCTGTGTCATGGCTGCCCTGTCTGAGATGAGTAGGTACTTTTTCACATCTCTCCAGGAAATGTTGAAAGATTATTACCATATTCATCTTTAAAATAATCACATGCTGAATTTCTTTCTATTGAGTTAATGTCAATATTTTATCTTGACTAATAGCACCATGATTTTCTCAACTTCTAAAACTAGTAGGCAAACTCCATCTATTCTTAATCAGAAGACTTTTCACTGTCAAAATTCTTCTGTATTTTTTAATATTTTATTATATTTTTGTTAATTTCTTCCAATGTATTTTGATTCTAGTCACCCCTCCATATCAACTGTCCATGCTCAACTCTCTATACCTATTCTACTTTGGATTATCTTCCTCCTCCTCCTTCTTATCCTGTTCTAATTCTCCCTCCTTCCTTCTTTTTATATTTATTCTAATTTTTTCCCCACTGAGTCCAATTTGTGTTACCCAACCACTCTTGGGAATGGAGCCTGCATTGGAGCATGGTCCACCAACCAGATATTACATTATTAAAGATAATGGACTCTCCCTCTCCCAGCAGCTATCAAATGTCAATAGATCCTCAAGTAGTAGTGGGATTTTCTGTCCATCTTCCTCCATCTTTGCTGGGATTTGTCTGGCTTGATCTTGTAGAGGTCTTGTGACAATCACTGAGTTAGTAAGGGCAACTGCCCTATTATATTCCCCTCAAAAATGTTTCCTTGATGTTAGCCATCACTCTGACTCTCATAATTTTTCTTCCCTCTTTTCTGTGAAGATTCCTGAGCCTGGAGGCTGGTGAACTGTACATCCCATTTAAGGTTGAGAATATTATATGTAAGTACTGTGTTTACAGCATTCCTTCTCTCCCCTCCAATTCTTCCCTTGTCCTCCTCACTCCCTCTTAAATTCATAACTTTCATTATTATTGTTAAGACATACATAAATACATACATACACAGCACACATATGCATATAAACCTTACATATGTATATATTTAGTATTGTTCATATATCCACGTATTTAGGGCTGACCAGTTAGAATTGGGTAACATAACTGATGGCTTCTCTCTAGAGAAAATGGATCCTCTGTCTCTTAAATGTCTGTGAATCTTCTCTAAGGGTGNTGCCTTGTGGAATTTCCCCTAAACAAGTTGGTTTGTCAAATGATGTTATCACTATGCAGGTCTTATTTAATTAATCATATTGTTGATATTTCATGGGTGTAACATCGCTGTCATATCTAGGAGATAGTATCTGGCATCCTGTTTCTCTGGCTTTTATAATCTTCCACCTGCTCTACTGCAAAGAAGATGCTTATTGATCACTCTTGAACATATATTACCTCTTAATTTTCCTTTCAGAACAAACCTCTAATCTAGTTATTTTCTTGCTCAGAAAATTCCAATTTCAATCATATTTCATTTGTTTTTGTCTCTTTGTATTTGACATAACTCAACACACAAACATTTCTTATTTTAGTCTCGTATAATGTATGCATTAATTCCTTTATTTGAAAGTGAAAACACACTCATTTTGCTCTCCTACTTGTAAATTAAGTTAATTAAATATAATTTCTTCTGTTCATTGTTACTAGAAATCTATAACCCAGAAAGTTGAAGTCTTTAAAAACTCTATTGTGAGAGATACACCAGGAAAAATAAACTTATTGTAATGCAAAAATGCAATATACTAAGCTATATAAAAGCNCATTTGGCAATATAAATAAAAGACACTACTCTTTATTGAGATTGGGAAAAATACAAAAACAAAATAACATGTAAGTTAGATATTAAAGATTATGAGGTAGGTGTAACACAAACTGCTAAATGGTCTTTTTATAAATAAAAAAAACAGAGTCTGATAATGAGGTGAATGCTGAAAGATCAGAGAGACAAAGGAACAGGTCACCTTTTACCTCTAGGACTCATCAGCCTGAAAAGCTTTCCTCAGCTGAAAGACTTTAGTTCCTGTCTCCTCATGCCTTATATACCTTTCTCTGCCCACACATATCATTTCCTGTCTCAATTTTCCTAGTGCTGGGATTAAAGATGTGTGACTCCCAAGTATTGGGATAAAAGGTGTGTGTCACCACTGCCTGGCTCTGTTTCTCTCCTAGACTGAGTCAATCTCGTGTAGTCCAGGGTGGCTTTGAACTCACAAAAATCCGTACAGATCTCTGCCTCCGGAGTGCTAAGATTAAAGGCATGTGCTACCACTGCCTGGCCTCTATGTTTAATCTAGCGGCTTGTTCTATTCTCTGATCTTCAAGCAAATTTTATTAGAGTACACAATATAGCACCACAGGTAGGGACTGGAGAGATGGCTCAGCAGTTAAGAGTGCATGCTGCTCTTTCAGAGGACCTGAGTTCAGTTACCAGAACCCATGATGGTTGGCTCACAACCATTGGTAACTCTAGCTCTAGGGGATATGATATCTTCTTCTGACCTACACAAGCACTGCAGTCATAGGCCTGTGCACACATGGAGACACAACACACAAATTAAAAAATAATAAAAATNAATCATATTTTTAAAATGTCTTGTGCAATGGTAAAGTGATTTGGATGTAAAGAACAGNGTGGAAAGACTTGGAGACTTCACAACCCATGAGCCATTATGTGAGATNCAATTTGGTGTTTCTAAAACGTTCTTCCCTTCCAACTGGATGAACCCCTTTTTATCTGTCCTTGTGGGTCTGCATACAAACCTCTTNTATGCTCTTAATTCTATTTCATGTTGATTTCCATCTCTTTATATAAACTATCATGAGTGGCTTTTTTTTATGTCTACAGATTTGGTTACCAACTATTTTGAAACAAGAATAACATGGTATTTTGGTTGCAGTATTATGGACACTTTATTTATTTTTATTTATTTAATCAATATATTCATTTCACATCCAGACCCCAGCCTCCCCTCCCTCTTCTCCTCCCACTCCCTCTTCCCATCTCCCCCTATCCCTCCTCAATCCACCTCTCCTCCCTCTCTGCTCAGAAAGGGGCAGGCCTCCTGTGGGCATCAGCAAAGCAGAGCATATCAAGCTGCCTTAAGACCAAGCACTTCCCCCTATATTCAGGCTAAGCAAGGAAATGCAGCATGAGGAATAGGTTCCCNAGAGCCAGTCAAAGCTCAGGGACAGCCCCTGCTCCCATTGTCAGGAGTCTTATGGNTATTTTATTAGGTTGTAAGAGTCCATACCTGAGGAACAGTTGTTTAGCTTCCCACCCCCACCTCCCATCTCCCCCTATCCCTCCTCAATCCACCTCTC
>LZPO01027939.1:0-10966 GCA_001675575.1 Neotoma lepida | reverse complement strand
AGAACTGGGGAAACTAGGATAATTTTAAAACCTCGAAATCATCACTTGCAACTTTCCAATATGTAAAATCACATATTGTTTCTTTCCAAATATTTGTTATGAGTAGTGTATATAACACTGCATAAATGTATGTGATATGCATATGTAATATATTATATATATCAAAATATATATGTATGATATTGCTTTTTGTTTTTTCATCTATACCTTGATTCACTAATTAACTTTAAGATGTTCTAATAGTGGTTAATAAGAAATTAATATCAAGTACAGTTACATCATCTTAGACTATCATTCAGTTTATGATAAAGTATGGATTGGAATGGATGGTGAGCCATTTGTAAAATGGGCAGTTCCACTCAGATCCCTCCATCCCTCTCAATATTTGTTCTATTAAGCTCTATAACATAAATCATGTTTCGGTAAAAGATGTTTTAAGTTCCACTTATTTTGATGAGCTGAAAACTTCCTTATTCACAGTACTGATAATAAAAATGTCACACAAGCTAGTGATATGGCTCAGANGCCATACATGCTCAACAACAAACCCAATTACGTGAGTTGATCCCTGGAGCCCACACGATGAAGAAAAGAACTGACTTCTATAAGTTATACACACATATGCAGAGACACTTCTTCCTTTCCAATTTCAATCCCTTTGATCTCCTTTTGTTGTCTTATTGCTCTAGCTAGAACTTCAAGTACTATATTGAATAAATATCTGGAGAGTGGACAGCCTTGTCCTGTTCCTGATTTCAGTGGAATCNCTTTGAGTTTCTCTCCATTTAATTTGATGGTGGCTGTTGGCTTGCTGTAAATTGCCTTTATTATGTTTNGGTATGTTCCTTGAATTCCTGATCTCTCCAAGACCTTTATCATGAAGGGACGTTGGATTTTGTCAAAGGCTTTTTCAGCATCTAAATGATCATGTGGTCTTTTTCTTTCAGTTTGTTTATATGGTGTATTACATTGACAGACTTTCATATGTTGAACCATCTTTGCATCCCTGGGATGAAGCCTACTTGGTCATGGTGGATAATTTTTTTGATGTGTTCTTGGATTCAGTTTGCTAATATTTTATTGAGTATTTTTGCATCAATGTTCATGCAGGAGATTGGTCTGTAATTCTCTTTCTTTGTTGCATCTTTTTGTGGTTTGGGTATCAGGTAGCCTCATAAAAAGAGTTTGGTAATGTTCCTTCTGTTTCTATTGTGTGGAACAATTTGAAGAGTATTGGAATTAGGTCTTCTTTGAAGATCAGGTAGAATTCTGCACTGAAACCATCTGGTCCTGGGCTTTTTTTGGTTGGGAGACTTCTAATGACTGTTTCTATTTCCTTAGGGGTTATCGGTCTATTGAAATAGTCTATCTGGTCTTGATTTAACTTTGGTATGTGATATCTATCCAGAAAATTGTCCATTTCTTTCAGTTTTTCCAATTTTGTGGAGTACAGGTTTTTGAAGTATGACCTGATGATTCTCTGGATTTCCTCACTGTTGTTATGTCTCCCTTTTTATTTCTAATTTTGTTAATTTGGGTGCTCTCTCTCTGCCTTTCGGTTAATTTGGAAAGGGCTTTGTCTATCTTGTTGATTTTTTCAAAGAACCAACTCTTGGTTTCATTGATTCTTTGTATTGTTCTCTTTGTTTCTATTTCATTGATTTCAGCCCTCATTTTGATTATTTCCTGTCGCCTCTTCTTCCTGGGTGAGTTTGCTTCTTTTTGTTCTAGAGCTTTCAGGTGTGCTATTAATTCGCTTGTGTGAGATTTCTCCTTCTTCTTTACGTGGGCATTTAGTGCTATAAATTTTCCTCTCAACACTGCTTTCATTGTGTCCCATAAGTTTGGGTATGTTGTACTTTCGTTTTCATTCAATTCTAGGAAATCTTTGATTTCTTTCTTTATTTCTTCCTTGACCCATTGGTGATACATTTGGGCATTATTCAGTTTCCATGAGATTGTAGGCTTTCTGTAATTTTTGTTGTTGTTAAAATCTAACTTTAAGACATGGTGGTCTGATAAAATACAGGTGGTTATTCCAATTTTTTTGTACCTACTGAGATTTGCTTTGTGACCGAGCATGTGATCAATTTTAGAGCACACATATAGACACACAGAGAGACACAATACACACATAAAGACACATACATACGTGCACTAAATAATAAATAAAATGGAAAAATTACATTATCTTCCATAATAATGTCAGTAAAGAGCATATGAGGCCCATAAACAATGTTTATCATAGGTTAAATAAAAATGTGAGAAGATAGTAACTACATCAATTATCCCTATTGATATATGTATTAAATATTGAAAGAAAATGTGACATATTACTCTCATCATTGTATACACTTTATTACCATGAATTTTATTAATTATTTTATGATATATAATACATCCTAAATGACAACAAAATTAAAGTAAATAGAAATATTCATGAGTACATTTTTGAGACTTAAGCGGCTTCAGAAGAAATATATCTAAACGTTCAGCTAACTGCTACCCTGCCCTGCCTCAAGGTTTCTCTTTCCCATTTGTACAGAGTGTTCCTTATAGAAGTTGAGAATATCACCCTACTGATCCACTCGGGCAACAGAGCTGTGCTTATGCCAGGGAAGCTTTGTAAACATCACATCATCTTGCTTTTAAGTCCCTCTGATGTAGTGGCTTGATCCTCACAAGTTTCATAGGTAGTCGATATGCTCTGAATACTTCTGTTCCCTCAAAATTAATATATCAAAATGTTGTTTTAGGATTTTTTATATTTTTATTTAATTGATTAATTTATTTTACATCTTGACCGCAGTTTCCCCTCTCTCCTCTCTTCCCATTCCCTCCCCTGCCTCCCCTCCTCTCCCCTCTCAATCCATTCCTTCTCTGTTTCTATTCAGAAAGGGGCAGGCTTCCCATGGGTAATCAACAAGGCATGATTTATCAAGTTGCAGTAAGATGAAGCACCTCCCTTTGTATGTAGGCTGGGCAAGGCAATCCAGTATGAGGATTTATTCTTATCATTTTATTTAATGTGTGTGGGTATTTTGCATTTATGTATGTCTGTGTACCATGTGGGTGACTTCTTTCCACAGAGGTCAAAAGAGGCATTGGATCCTCTGGTCCTGAAGTTACAGAGAGCTATGAGCCACCACGTAGGTGCTGGGAACTAAACCCAGGTTCTCTGAAGTAGCAGTTAGTGTACTTAACCACTGAACCATCTCTACAAACTTATTTATTGATTTTTATTATTTTGAATTATGTATAAGTGTGTGCATTGACATGTGGTTGTGTGCATCGGAGTGCAGCTGCCAAAGGCTTTGTATCTCCTGGATCTGGAACTACAGAAGGTTGTGACCTGTGTGACATGGATTCAGGGAACCAATCTTGAGTCCTTTGTATAGCAATACTAAGGGTTGACTGCTAAGCCATCTTTCCAGGTCCCAGTTTCTCATTTCTTGACAACCTATCTCTCCTGTGGACATGCAGTTTCTAGAAAACCACAAACCCAAATTTGTCTCATCCACTGTAGCTCCCAGAACCTAATACATCCACTATTTTAGTTCAATACAATGACAGAACCACAACCCTTACAGGTTGCAATCATCAGTGTCATTAATTTTGTAGCACATNTATTTTATATTCAAATTAACAGTTATCATCTCTTAAAAATTGAAGGTAATTTAGAGGCTGCTATAATTAAGAGATACCTATAATACAATTTGCATGTGATTACCAATTTGACATTTTCCTAATAATTATATCATGTACTTCCTATTATCATAGTCATGATCATTTATAAACAATTGCCTGCCTTTTAGATTTTAGTCTTCTTTTAAACTTTTGCAATGAAATCACTTGCTCGGTTATTCAACACAATTTAAAATGAATCTTAATATTGCTTATTTAATGAATAGAATAAGAGAGATTTTAGGGTACAGATAGTCAAAAGATTGCTGTAGTCAATAAAACTGACTTGGGATTGGAGAGATGGTTCAGTGGCTAAGAGCACTGGCTGCTTTTCCAGAGAACCAGGTTTATATTTCCAGCACCCACATGGCAGCTCACAACCATCTGTAAATCTAGTTCTAGGGAATCTGACACCCTCTTCTGGTCTCTGCAGGTATCAGGTACACACATGGTGTACAGACACACCCACACATGCAGGCAAAATATCCGATATCCATAAAATAAAAATAAATGCATATTAGAAAGAAAATGGCCGGGCGGTGGTGGCGCACGCCTTTAATCCCAGCACTCGGGAGGCAGAGGCAGGCGGATCTCTGTGAGTTCGAGACCAGCCTGGGCTACCAAGTGAGTTTCAGGAAAGGCGCAAAGCTACACAGAGAAACTCTGTCTCAAAAAGAAAAAAAAAGAAAAAAAAAAAAGAAAGAAAGAAAGAAAATGAATCCATACATCATTCACATGCTTACACTTTTTTTTCTTGTTTTTGAAGCAAGAAGAGGTAAAACATATTCATTTAACATGAATTCTAAGTATAGTATAAATTTATTATTATTGTCCTCATGCTGAGTACAGTATCTCTAGACGTGTTCATCTCACACATCTTCTACTTTACATCTTCTGACCCACTTATCCAGCTCCTTCTTGTCTCTGCCTACTCTACCACAACCATGACACTTGGCATTTAAATATTTGATGAGCAAGACAGTCACGGTTCCCAGGCCCTTGGAATTTAGCAGAGTGGACAGACTTTTAGCATCTGTCAATCAGCATTAAAAGAGGGGACAGAGTGATCCTCAGCAGTTAAGAGCACTTGCTGCACTTGTAGAGGACCCAGGTTAAGTTTCCCACACCCACATCACAATTCACAATAACTCCAATTCCATTTGGTTGTCACTTTCTTTTGGCCTCCATGGGCACCAGGCAAACATGAGGTAAACATACATGTATTCAGGCAAAACACTCATGTATTTAAAATAAAAACAAATAAAATATTTTAGCAAAAAGAAGGACAATAGAGTGATATGTGAGCACAGAGCAGGGATTGAGGAAGGGAACTAAGCATCCACTTTCTTCTAAGAGAGGAGGGCAGCTGTGAAAGGAGAGCACTGTAGCTAAGTGAAGANGGGAGTGAAAAGAAGGTGTGGCAGAGCCCTTCAGATAGAGGGGATAGCAGTGCAATACCCTGGGTGCAGCCAGGAGTGTGGGCATCCAGCACCAATAAAAAAGGAAGGCTTAACATATCTTCTCATACAGCTCTTCATTCCAACATTTATTTACGTATTTAGAAGAAACTGCTTGAAATAACTGGTATAGCATTATAGATTATCAAAAAGTTTCCTTGCAAGATGAAATTAGTGTTCAGAAAATGACACCAATTTGCATTTTTCTAACCTGCACAAAAAATTTTCCTTCTCCTTTTATCTTTAGCAAAATTATGTTGCTTTTGGAAAGCAGGGCAAACTGAGTCCACATTGTAGTGACAAACAATACAACCTCTTAAATTCTCTTTAAAAATGTATTTGCTTTTCCTGTTTTGTTTTCTGATTGACCCTACTAATTTTAAATTGTTTCTATAGACACATTTTCCGATGATTCAAGTATTTATTTCAACCTGTTTTTCTGTAATTTTAAATTTGATACTTTGCCATACTTTAGCTCTGCTTAATGTGCGTTTTTTTCCCAATTAGATTAAGAGCCCCACAAGGGCAGTTCGGTGCAATGCAATTTAACTAATAATTATCAAATTCCTACTTTATAAATGAGATAATTCAAAATGCTGACTAAGAGAAAAGTTTAAAAGCACATGGCCTGCTCTCAGGGAGTTCAGAACTCAGTTGTAAGAAAATAAACCCTGGTGAAGTCCCAACAGTAAGAGACAAACTTTCGGGTGCCCATTTCTTTACACATCAGGGGAAGAGAATGAAAAGCAGAATCAAATCAAAACAGAAAAATAAAATTTAAAAAATGAAACCATGGAACTGGGATTTAAAAATGGCCAGGGAGTTCTGAAAATATGAATGGATTAGATGGTTGTAGATAAAGTTTGATGAAAAAGTAAAAAGAAAAAGAGTGTAAAAGAACACAAGTGGGGAGAGACTGCTATGAAGATTGGGAAATGGAGGCCATGTTCATTGAAAGAGAATCAAAGATGCCCTCACTGTGTGCATGAGTTTTATTGAGCTTATATCCCAATGGTTAGATTAATGGTAAAAGAGGCTGGAGTGGTGCTGGCTCAGCAGTTAGGAGCACGTGCTGCTCCTGCAGGGGACTTGAGTTCAGTTTCTAGCACTTACATTGGATGACTCACAGCTGCCAGTAACTCCAACTCCAGGGGAACCATTCCCTCTTCTGGACTTCACGAACACCTCCCCTCACACAGGCACGTATCCACACACAGACTCAGTTAGAGGATAATTTTTAAAAAGACCCTTTTAAAAAGAACACTAAAGGATATGTTGTGTATGCTGAGTAGTTGGCCCCTAAAAGGTTGGAGAAATAAGAGGGAGACTGTCACCCCTGAACAAAAGTCAACAGAAGTTTCTCATGGTTGTTATAGCACTTGTAATTTTTAAGCATCTCAAAGAATGCAGCTACATACTAAAGCCTATCTGTCATTTTCAAGTCCACGGTGTGTTTATTTGTATCAAATGACATAGTAAGCCCTCATCAATGTTTGTCATCTGTCATCTTTTTAATAACTTTGATCCTTGGCCATGAAGTAGATACTTCATTTTATCTTTCCTTTGTAATTACTAATGATTATGATACTAATTATATATCCACAAGCTGTTTACACAGATTCTTCTGAGAAATGACTTGACTCACATTCCATTTTTTTTCAATTTCATTTTACGTGGATGGGTGTTTTGCCTGCATGTATGCATGTGGGAACTTGGAACCAAACCTGCATTTTCTGCAAGAGCAGAAAGTGCTTTGAACTGTCTAGCCATCTCTCCACATGGACTCAGCCTGTATTTAATTAGGTTATCTGCTATATTGCTATCCCCTTGTTTGGCTTCTCCCCATGTATTACATGGCAATCCCTTGCCAGATGTCTGAATTGTAAATATCTTCTCTCATTCTGTATATTGATTCTCCATTTTGTTAAATATTTCTTTAGTTGTACACAAAAACTTAGTTTGATACAATTTTATGCCTCTGTTTTTATTGCATATAGTTTTGGGTTTATATTTTCAAGTAGAAAGAAAAAAATCTACTGTTCCGAACAAAATGTGTTGGAACTTTATTCTATTTTTCATCTGGGGATTTTATAGCCTAGGAACTTCTGCTTGAGCCTTGAATCCACTTTGAGTTGATTTTTGTATAGGATGTGGGACATATCTACACTCGGATGCACAGTGTTCTTGGTACTGTTTTACTGAAGAATATGTCTTTGGTGTGATCTTTGTACTGTTTTTTAAAGTGAATTGGTTGTAAAGGTACGGGTGTATTTATGGCTCTAACCAGATCCATTTTGATAGCCTTCTGGTCTTATGCCAGAAGGTCACTATGCTGTGTCGATTATGGTAGCTTCATAAAATATTTTAAAATCAAGTAGTATGATGATTCCAAGACTATTCCTTTTATTCAAGAGAATTTCAGCTACTTAGACTCTATTGTGGTTTTATCTAAATTCAAAGATCTAATGTATGTGAAAAATGACACACTGAAATTTTCATAGAGGTCGTGTTGAATCTATATATTGATTGCTTTGTATAATACAGACATTTTCCCCATAATTTTTACTGTTACTATATGAATACAAGATGACTTTTGTTTATTTGTTATTGTCATCATTTTTCATCTGTGTCTTCATTTTCAATGTATTGATTTTTCACTTCCTTAGCTAAATTTTTACCTAAGAAAATTAGTATAAACCATCATGAGAAAAAACCTGGAGGCACCTTAAAATACAACAACTAGAACTATCAGATTGGGTGCCCTCTATCATTCTCTGTCTTGTTCATTTCAGGCAGGATTTCTTCTAGAAACTAGAGCTGGCATTCTTCAACTAGTCTGGCAGCCATCAAGCCCCATCAAATCCCTGTCTGTGTTTCCCAAAGCACCAGTGTTACAGGAACTCAGGAGACCACGAGTGGCTTGTAAAGTGGCCGCTGAGATCTGAACTCTGCTTCTCAAAGTTTTCTCTTATTCTAGTTTGCTTCTCTGTGGCTGTGATATTATGTAGCATTCTGAACAAAAGAATTCTGGGGAGGAAAGGGTTTATTTGGTTTGTGCTTCCAGGTTACACTCCATCACTGAGGCAAGTCACAGCAGGAACTCAAGGCAGGAGTACGGAGGCAGGAGCTAGAAGCCTGTTGCTTGCTGTCTCACTCTCCGACTTGCTCCTAGGCTGGTGCTCAGTCAGCTTTCTTTAGAGCCCAAAACCATCTCCCTAGGAATGGTACCATCTACAGAGAGTTGGGCCTACTACATCAACCAGCAATCAAGAAAACGCCTGACAGACATTCCCGGAGTCAAGTGAGTTTCCCTCTTCCCAGGTGAGTTGGTTGTCTCAAATTGGCAATAAAAACTAAGTAGGATATGGACCGAGCATAGTTAACTCCTGGGCTATCTCTATAGCTTTGAAGAGTCACAGTTGGAAAAGCCTGCTTTCCCCTTGCCAGCAGGTAGGCAGATCGTGTGACAAAAATTAAGCAATGATTCATCTAATTTTGAACTTTCCCACTGTTTGGTGGCAGCATTCACAAAAGGAGGAGGCAGTGGGGTTTCCAACCAGACATCTGCTGTACTGACAGCTCTCTGTATCTCCAAGGTTGGGAAGTGTAATCTGACACTGAACCTGGGGATTATCCAGAACAGATTCCTTAGAGAAAGTGGAAATAGGGGTGCGACTACCTGTACACCTGCTTCTGTGAAAACTGGCACTGCATTCGGTCAATCAGAAATCCCGTCAACAAACATGTAAGAACCTAGGACAAAAATAGTAGTCTCTGAAATGCTGCAGTGACAAAATGACATTCGTTATCTGATCTGATCCCAATTTGGGAATTTTATTACCAAACAGAGAAAAATATTAAATCTCCTTTGGAAAACATTTTAGCTAGACTGATTCACATTAGCTTCTTGATTCTGTCTATGAAGTCACATGAAATAGTGACAGACCTGCCCCCTCCCACCTGCTCTGTACTCTTGTCTATTTGGCCCCAGAGGGTGGAAAAAAACAATTGACTTTTCCTATGCCTCCCTGAGTAGATCGGGCTTATCTGGGTTGCAGCTGTGGTTTCATTTGTGAATGTGCAATTGAAAATAAAAATGTATTGGATTATACAGTCCCAGAGTTTAGCAAGCTAATAGTGTTTTGTCAAAATGTGGGGGGGGGGGACTCAGTCTTTAGAGATATAATAACTTCTACAGAGGGGTGTGTTCTTTCTATCAGTGTGGAGATTTGGGTGTGAGTTGTTTTCAATGTATCTAGCGGCTCTTTATAGGATGAAGTCAAACATACTGGATTTTGCTTTCTCTTGTATTTTAATTCTCCTTTATGTGTATGGTAGAGTCACCAAATTTCTTTGTTTGTACAAGCAAATAGAAGACAAACTGGATAGAAAAAGGTCTGTCTCTTTCCTATCTGTTTGATAAATGTCAGTGTCTGCATTTCAATCCATCAGGTCACAGAGAAGGCAAATTACAACACCCCTGAGAGCCAGACTGTCAAACTCAACTCTCCAATTTTAGGGATAAATGTCTTAAGAAAGATACAATACAGGAAGGCACAAACTGATATCTTTTCAGAGGTGTTGACTATCTCTACATAGGTCCAGAATACTTTCCTTTTCTCCCTTCCTCCTTTCCTTTCTTCTCCCCCTTCTCTTTCCTGGTCTTCATTAATTTCTCCTCTTCTCCTTCTTCAGTCAGATACCCCCACACTGTATTTATAACAGAGGTTGCATTTCCAAAGAAGAATCTTTCTTGCAGGTGCCCCCATTTCTCTTGCTGTGAATAATCTGTCCATTGTGTTGTGAGCTATCCTTCAGGTACCACCATTGCTGTCGCTATGAATGAACTGCCCGTCATACTCACATCTGTCAGACTTGCTCACCCCTCACCCACTTCTGCTCTTATTCTAAACTTCCACATGTTAAACTGCAGTCTTAGAAAGTTTGAGAACCTTTGAATCATGGAATGAGTAGACTCTGAAGTCATGTCCTAATTGTATAGCATCACTACCCTAATAATATTTTTAAAATAGAATTTTGACTACTTTTGTACTTTTTTTGTTCTGTTCCACCAAAGCATGTCAAATCACTTACAATAAAGAATTTACTAGTACTTTAAAAATACATATCGACTGCTTTGACAGAAGTAAGCAGTTTATGTGATTTAAAAATATACATATATTTTAAAATATCTTCAGGACACTAAGTAAAATTTACATTTTGCTCTGCAATTTTCACGCTATTGAAATCAAAACAACATTCTAACTAGAACAGTGTCAGACTGTGATGTTGCCCAAGACAGAGAGGGAATTTTTTTCAAATGTGTTTATTTTGAAAATTGCACTTATGCTACAACAAAGATGACAAATTATCATGCATTTAATAAACCCCTGTTTTTAGAGACCCAAGAGGAATGGACTCATTAACAGTATGTTCTGTGGTGCACTGGCTTTTTGTTTGTTTAGCAAATGCACATTGCAGAGAGGCAGAGGCAGCAGGGAGAGAGAAAAGAAGAGAAGGATGAGAGAAAATTAATTTGAAGGTCGAATGACATACCCCAGTTACCCTGTCACTTATTTTAGCAGCTGATTCATGCTCAATACAGTCGGCTGTTCTCCCACACAGCCGTGAGAAGTGAGGCTAGAACAGCTCTACAAGCTGGAGACAGATGAAGAGGGCTCTTAATTAGAAAAGAGAATGAAATTGAAATAGATTTATGATTAAGCACTGGCTGGATTCACCTGGAACTACTTCAACATCTTCGTCTACCATTTACCCATATATGTGTGTGTGTGTGTGTGTGTGTGTGTGTGTGTGTGTGTGTG